>PVIH01001644.1:0-130171 GCA_004025045.1 Sigmodon hispidus
AAAAAAGTATTTATTTTTATTTTATGTGAATTGGTGTTTTGCCTGCATGTATAACTGTGTAACTGTGTCAGATCTTGGAATTACAGACAGTTGCTAGCTGCCATGTGGATGCTGGGAATCAAACTCAGGTCCTCTGGAAGAATAGTCAGTGCTCTCAACCGCTGAGCCAGCTCCAGCCCTTGTTTTGATTTTTCAAGACAGGGTTTCACTGTGCAACCCTGGTTGTCCTGGAACTTGCTCTGTAGACCAGACTGGCTTCAGACTTACAGAGATCTCTCTGCTTCTGCCTTCAGAGTGCTGGGAATAAACGTATATGCCACCACCACCCAGCAAAAATTGTTTTTAAAGGAATGCAACACTAGTTCAGAAACCCCATGAAAGGACAACCTCCACACTATTTAGTGACGTTCTTTTCACGCTGAAATAACCAGAACTCTTGAATTGTTAAGAAGGAGACCAAGATACTTAAATTGATTCTTCCACTGTGAACATATCTACAAAACAGGATGGGTGGTGTTGTATAGAAAGTAGAACATTAGGGCTGCAGAAATGACTTAGTGTACTACTTCTCCCAAACAATGTAAGTTCGGTTCCCAGTGCTAACACTGAGTGATCCACCAATGCCTGTGTCTCTAGCTGCAGAGGGTCTGACTCTAAGGGTACAGACACACAAATATATGCCCGTGTTTGTGTGTGTGTGTGTGTGTGTGTGTGTGTATTATGTATGAGTAAGCATATATAAATCCTTAAAAATAAAAAAGAGCTGGAGAGATGGCCCAGTGATTAAGAGGAAACATTGTGTGCTCTTCCAGAACACCAGGGTTCAATTTCCAGCACCCACATAGTGATTCACAACAATGTCTAACTCCAAGTCCCAGGAGTTTGACCTCTGCAGGCACCATACACATGTGGTGCATAGACATATGTGAATGCCAAACATTCATACACATAATATATTTTCCTTTAAAGAAAGTATAGTAGCAAGCAGCATTTGTGATACCTACATTTGTGTTAGCTCACTTCCACTAGCCAGCTTTCTGGCTCCAGACTGAACAAATACAGGTCTTAAGAGATACATTTTTTTCTCCCTTCCCTTTTGTGTGTGTGTGCATGGCTTGGAAGCTTTTAAGAACAATGTAATGCTGCAGTTGCCATGGTAAATCCCTTTCCTAAGAGCTAAGTAACTACTGAGAGCTGTTATAATCCACTCTTATTCCATTTTAGAGTAACAGGAATGCTCTTACTTCCTTCTTCTATTTAAACATTTTTATCTGCTTCAGAGTTTCCATTTTTTAACTTCTTAATCTTGGAGTGGGGCACCTCATTGCAGAATGGGATTAAGCAGTGATAGTGAAATTGTGGGAATTTTTCTCCCCAAAGAAAATAGTTACTGTAATTTTATATTTGTGCCTGCACATCCTAAAAGTAGCTGATTGTGATCTCACATCAAAGGCTGTTTTTAAACTAGGTGACAGACCTCAGTCTTTGGAGTTCAGTAAAAAGGGTAGTGGATGCATGGTATGCAGGAAGTATTTGTGAATGGTCATGTTACATCTATATTCAGAAATATCCTGTTAGCGTCACTTGTCATGAAAGTGCTAGTAGACGAGATTCATCTATCATTATTGTTGTTTTTTTTTAACTTTATTTATTTATTTATCTATTTGCCTTGGTGTTTGCCTGGAACTGGAACTACAGACAGTTGTGAGCTGCCATGTGGGTGCTGGGAATTGAACCCGGGTCCTCTGAAAGAGCAGACGGTGCTCTTAACCGCTGAGCCATCTCTCCAGCCCCTGTTGTTTTGTTTTTGAAACAGAGTTAGTCTTGTCTGAAAGTTCTGATCCTCTTGCCTCCACCTCTCAAGTGCTGGAATTACAGGTGTGCATTGTCTTTCTTGAATAAATGACACTTTTTTTTTTTTTTTTTTTAAGACAGGGTTTCACTGTGTATCCCTGGATGTTCTGGAATTCACTCCTCTGTAGACCAGACTGGCCTTGAAGTTAAAGAGCTGTGTCTGCCTTTGCCTCCCAAGTGCTGGGATTAAAGGCATGTGCCAACACAGCTCAGATATAAATGACAAATGTTAAATGTGTTTTTATAGAAAAGATGCATTCTGCAACTATGGCAAAAGCATCAATGGTCCTGATGCCTGTGGCTTTGTTGTTCGTTGGCCTTATGGTACCCATAGGTCCCAAGATAGTTGAGTACCAGTCTTAGTTAGGGTTTCTATTTCTGTGAAGAGATACCATGATGGCAACTCTTTTTTGTTTTTTAAGATTTATTCATTTATTATGTATACAGTGTTCTGTCCACATGTATTCCCGCAGGACAGAAGAGGGCACCATATCTCATCACAGATGATTGTGGGCCACCATGTGGTTGCCTGAAATTGAACTCAGGACCTCTGGAAGAATAGCCAGTGCTCCCAAACCGCTGAGCCATCTCTCCAGCCTGATGGCAACTTTTATAAAGGGAAACATTTAATTGAGTTGGCAGCTTACAGTTTCAGAGGTTCATTATCATCATGGTTGGACATGTTGGAGTGCAGGCAGACATGGTACTTGAGAAGTAGCTGAAACTTTTACACCTTGCAGGCAACAGGAAATGAATTATCTCACTGGGCACTATTTTGAGCATATATGAGACCTCAAAGCCCACTTCCACGGTGACACACTTCCTCCAACAAGACCATACTTACTCCAACAGTCAACGCCTCCTAATAGTGCCACTCCCTTTGGAGGCCATTGGTGTTTAAGCCACCACAATACCACTAAAAAGAGAGACAGACTATGCTATACGACTGATATTGAGAAGTAAGTGGGTACAATCTGCACTGAGAAACTTGGGTAAAAATATCCAGCCCAACCAAGCCAGAACTGTCCAGGTACCAGTGAATCTCACAGCCAGAGACTAGCTATGTGTTCTTCTAGGGAGACTCTAGCTACTTTCTGTTCTTCAAAGACAGAAAGTTCTCATTTCCTAAGGATGTCATATTTTTTTATTTCTTTCCTAATGCATGATTATGCCCATTACTAAGGTCTCCCCCACTCTCTTCACATACATCCTTCCCCTTTCTTTCCCATTCTTTTTCCCCCAAAGCTTGATTTATTTATGTACATTGGTGCTTTGTATGCATATACATTTGCACAACCAGAAGAAGGTATTAGATCCTTTGAGACTACAGTTACAGACAGTTGTGAACTGTCATACTGGTGCTGGGAATTGAACTCAGAATTTCTATAAGAACTGTCTGTGCTCTTAAATACTGAACTATCTCTCTAGCATGCCTTCCCTTTCTTTTTATTTCTTCTTTTGGTTCCTTTTTTCCTTATTTAAATTTTATTTTATGTTTTGATTATTGCATACACATGTTTGTACGTGTGAGAGAGAGAGATGTGTCTAAATGTGAAATGTGCATTTGTGGAGGTCAGATGTCAACCTTGTGGACTTGCTTTACTCTCTCCATCATTGTGTGGGGTGCTGGCTAGCTGTATATCAACTTGAGTATCATCTGAGAAGAGAGAGCCTTAGTTGAGAAAGTGTGCTCTTAAGATTGGGCTGTGGGCAAGCCTGTAGTGCATTTTCCTAACTCCTGTGGGCTGGTGGCCCTGGGTTCTATAAGAAAGCAGTCTGAGCATGCCATGGGGAGCAAGCAAACCAGTGAGCAGCAACCCTCTGCATCAGCTCCCGCCTCCAGGTTCCTGCCCTGTTTGAGTTCCTGTCCTGACTCTCTTTGATGATCAACTGTGATGTGGATGTGAAAGCTGACTAACCCCTTCCTCCTCAGTTGGCTTTTGGTCTTGGTGTTTTATCTCAGCAGCAAAAATCCAAAGACATGTGGGCTCAGAGATTGAATTCAGGCCACCAGGTTTGTTGGCAAGCAACTTTTTTACTGGCTGAACCATCTTGTCCTCACCCCACCTCTCCCCCTCTTAATCCTATCTACACCATTCCAAGAAACTCACGGGAGGTTCTTTTCCCAGGACTGTGTGAGGCCTTGGAACTAACTTGAAGCGGGTGGTACATGCAGCCAACCTGAATGCTGTGGAGCAAAGATGCTCATAACATCCACCAGCCTTTCATATTCTCTAAAGTACATGGACCACAGTCATGTTCATTTTGGCAATTAGAAGCCTGAGAAGGTAATCATCTTAACGAAGACTCATTTATTACATAAAATTTCATGTTAACATCTGGCTAGAAATAAGTTTTTTATTATATGTTATATAATAAAATTATATTATTATTATATATTATATATTAGTAAAAATATGAAGCAGAAAAGTTGGAAAGGATAATGGGAGGTGTCATTGAAGAAAAAGAAACTTCTTTGCAAATTTGCTGGTGACCCACTCCCAAATTTTAAGAACTTCAATGTCTCTCTCCAAAATAAGAAACTCAAAAATGTTTTTGGTCTATGGTAAAAAATTATTATAGAAATTAGCTAAGGCCAGGTATGGTGACACATACCTTTAATGCCAGCACTTAGGTGGTGGAGGCATTGTAGAATATATATAGTGTTCTAGGTCAGCCAGGAATATAGAGAGACTCTGTCTAAAAAAAGGGAGTGTGATTGGCTAATAAAGGACAAAGTCATTTATACTACATAAGAAATTTTACCCTAACATGGGGCTCAGTGGTTAAGAATACTGCCTGCTCTTCTAGAGGACCTGAGTTCAATTCCCAGTACCCACATGGCAGCTCATCTCTGTCTGTAACTCCAGTTCCAGGGAGGGTTTCTGATACCCTCAAACAGACATATATACAGGCAAAACACAAGCCTACATAAATTTTATTTTATAAATTAAAAAAACTAAAATTTCTCCTAACAGGACTTTTTCAATAAAAATTGCATTTAGTGAACCACTATATTGGATTTTTTTCCGTTCAGAAATAAATTGTGTTGTAAAACTAAATTACATGTCTCTAAACTGTATTTCCTTCCCTAAACTATGAGATGGTTCCTCATCAGTGGTACCACCTTAGATTAATTCTTCCATGGGTTTGTCAGCATTGCTGAGGGCAAAACCTCTTCCAGATTCTGTAAGCTGTTAGCTATAGCATGACCTCAGTAAATCCTTTCCTTATTTTAGCCAAACCACACTCTGCTTTGAGAAAGGTCAAAGTCAAAGCAAGAACACAGCTTCTTTGTTGTCTTTCATGAGGCCGTCATCTGATGCAGCCAGCAAGTCAAAGGGGTTGTTTGGGATCTCAGGACTCTTTATAACTTTATCTCAAAGTGTCTAATCCTCTGAGCTGATCTTTCCTGTATTTATGCTGCTTTATTAATGATAAGTTAATGCTAAGTCTTATTGCTTTGAGCTACCATGTAGTTGCCAGGAATTGAACTCAGGACCTCTGGAAGAATAGTCAGTGCTCGGGGGCTGGAAAGATGGCTCAGCGGTTAAGAGTGCCGTCTGCTCTTCCAGAGGACCCGGGTTCGATTCCCAGCACCCACATGGCAGCTAACAACTGTCTGTAGTTCCAGTTCCAGGCAAACACCAAGGCAAATAAATAAATAAACTTTAAAAAAAAAAAAAAAAAAGAATAGTCAGTGCTCTTAACTGCTGAGCCATCTCTGTAGCCCCCATCTTATTGCTTTGAAAAGATATTGATTATTCTGAAATTAAATGTTCTCTTTCTTTGCATAATTTGCATAATTTCCTTAAGGGCTCCCAGAAGCCACTGTGTTCTGCTCATCTTGCTTTCAGTCTTCTGCAGACTTGCTTTTTCCATCTCAGGCAATTTCTGTCTGACTCATTTCTTTAGAATTGCTGGTTACATCACTCTGACAGTTTGCCAAAACAAAGCCTCAAGAACAAGGTTTTTCATTATACAGGTTAGACATCGATTCTAAACATGCACAGTGAAGATATGCTAAGACTGAGAGTGGCACACACTTTAGGTCTGGTACTTACAAGGCAGTGACAGGTTTTCTCTGAGTTTAAGGCCAGCCTGGTCTACATGTGAGTTCTAGGATAGCCAGGGCTACACAGAGAAACTGTGTCTTGAAAAACCAACAAAACAAAACAACAAAAGAAGCTAAGTAATTATTGTAACAAACAGATGGAGAGAAACTGGTAGGTTCAATGGAAAGAAGGCTTAGACCAATAACTGGATTACCAGGAGAGAGAGCCAGAGCCTTGTTACTGCAAAAGCTATTAAATATGAGTCTTTTTTAAAAAAGAATTTATTTATCTATTATGTATACAGTATACAGAAGAGGGTACCAGATGAGGTACATAGATGGTTGCGAGCTACCATGTGGTTGCTGGGTATTGAACTCAGGTCCTCTGGAAGAATAGCCAGTGCTCCCAATCTCTGAGCCATCTCTCCAGCCCCAAATATGAGTCTTTTTGTCAACTACTGTACTAGCTGGTTTGTATCAACACAAGCCAGAGTCATCAGAGAGGAAGGAGCCTCAGTTGAGGAAATGCCTCCATGAGATCCAACAGTAAGGCATTTTCTTTTTTATGATTTATTTTAATTTTATGTGCATTGTTGTTTATGTGAATGTGTCTGTGTGAGGGTGTTGGATCCCCTGGAACTGGAATTACAGACAGTTGTGAGCTGCCATGTGGGTGCTGAGAATTGAACCTGGGTCCTCCAGAAGAAGAGGCAGTGCTTTTAACCACTGAGCCATCACTCCAGCCCCCATAAGGCATTTTCTTAATTAGTGATTAATGGGGGAGGGCCCAGCCCGGTGCCATCCCTGGGCTGCTGGTCCTGAGTTCTATAAGAAAGCAGGCTGAGCAAGCCATGGAGAGCAAGCCTGTAAGTAGCACCTCTCCATGGTCTTTGCATCATTAGCTCCTGTCTCCAGGACCCTGTCCTGTTTGAGCTCCTATCATAATTTCCTCCTTTTTTTAACTAGTTTTTTATTTGTATTTATTTGCCTGGAACTATAGACAGTTATGAGCTGCCATGTGAGTGCTGGGAATTGAACCCCGGTCCTCTGGAAGAGCAGTCAGTGCTCTTAACCACTGAGTCATCTCTCCAGCCCCCATAATTTCCTTCAGTAATAAACAGAAATATGGAAGTGTAATCCAAATAAACTCTTTTCTTCCCTACTTGCTCTTTTAGTCATGTTTTGTTGTAGCAATAGAAACCCTAACTAGGACAAATAATGAGGGCAGAAGTTTCTGTCCTGCCAGCAACTACTGAAGACCCAGCAGCTGCTTCCCAAATAATTGACTCAGAGGCTTAATATTATAGTAACTGCTGGGCCAGTAGCTCAAGCATATTAATATCTAGCTTTTCTAGCTCTTACACTTAAATTAACCTATAATTCTTGTCTCTGTTTAGCCATGTGACTTTATTACTTTTTCTCAGTCCAACATTCTCATCTTGGCTTTTTCTGCGTGAGGCTGGTGACTGTATCTCTGTCTTTCCCAGAATTCTTCTAGTCTGGTTGCCCTGCCTCACCTTCCTACCTGATTACTGGCCAAATAGTGTTTTTTTAAACAACATGAGTGACAAAACTTTACAGTATACAAGAGTATTATCCCACAGTTTTCTACTATAAAACTTGTGTTTATGACAAGGATTTCATATCTTTCTCTCTTCCCCCACACCAGGTAACCTTTGTTCATACCAAGGCCACTTGCTGCATTCCAAGAATTTGATGGCCTGCAATACTGACCTTTTCCCCTTGGAACAGTGACCTCTTCCCCTTTCTTTCTTCATATCCTATGGGCCAATTCTTTAAAGACTAGCCAAGTGAATAAGACTGTTAGGTCAGACCCCAGCCAATAGTGGAAAGACAGAGTCACCACCAGATTTAGGCTATAAACCAACACAGTCCCAAGAGAGATCTAAGGCCCAGAGGCTATTTTGGAAGAATGGACAGAGAGATTATAAGATCCAGAGGATCTGGGAGTTTGCTGTGGGGCAGTGTCAGAAGCTGGACCCATAATGTCTCACCAACAGGACTGTCTAAACAGGAGCTGAGCAAGGATAACAGACATGCCAAAGTAGACCTAGCAAAGCCCTGAGGTATCAATCCTACGCAAAGAAATACAGGCAAACAAGGAATGCTGAGAACAGGAGAAATGGCCTTTTACCTAGGGAGGAGCACATGGATTGATTTTCTAATACCAAATGGTCAGCTCTGAAAAATACATACACATAACAATAAGGACTGAGCAGGTTGTATTTAGGCATATACATGTATATGCATCTATGTATATAACAACAACTAACAAAAAAAGGAGACCATGAATCTGAAAGAGACCAAGGAAGGGAATATGGGAGCGTTTGGAGAGAGGAAAGGAAAGGGAGAAATGAGTTAGTTATAATATCAAAAAATAAGATAATTCAAAAAAGGAATAAAAATAGTACACTTCCTGCCTGTGCATTTACCATTCCTAGTAAACCCTCTAGACCCAAAGTAAAGTTTGATCCAGACACTTAAATTGGAGTGGTGTTGTCTCTCTCTGAGACCCTAAGCATATTTATAACACAAACATGACCCTCCTTACTAGATCTGTGTGCTCTTCCACAGAGCCTGTCAGCGGAAGGGGTGGGGCATGGGTTGACTTCTGGGAGAGAGAAAGGCAAATGGGATAACTGTGTTCTAAGAACACACACACACACACACACACACACACACACACACACACACACACACACGAACACACACACGGCGGGGCTGGAGAGATGGCTCAGCGGTTAAAAGCACCCTCTACTCTTCCAGAGGATCCGGGTTCGATTCCCAGCACCCACATGGCAGCTCACAACTGTCTGTAGCTCCAGTTCCAGGCAAACACCAAGGCAAAATAAATAAATAAAAAAAAAATTAAGAAAAAAAAAAAAGTGATCAAGATACACTTCAAGCAAGTATTTAAACTTTAAAAAAAGAACACACACACATTCATCCATATATTCTTAGTCAATGTTCTTCTAATGCTGTGAAGAGACACCATGACCATGTCAACTCTTATAAAAGAAAGCATTTAATTGGGGCCAGCATGTGCCACCACCACCCAGACCCTTTGTACACCTATATCATGTACATGTTATATATTTAAATCTCAGATTATTTGTATGAGAGAAAACATGATATTTATCTGAAATTATTTATTTCACTTAACATGATGGTCCCCAGTACCAACCATTTCCCTACAAATGACATATTTTCTCTCCATTGCTGGACAGAACTCTATCCTTTCTCTATATATATTTCTTTTCCTTTATCCAATCACCTATTAATAAACATCTAGGTTGATCTCATGTCTTGGCTATTGTGAATAATGCTGTGATAAACACGGCTGTACAAGTATCTCTGATATGTTGACTTAGTTTCCCTCAGAGTTTTTTTTTTTTTAAACTTTATTTATTTATTTATTTGCCTTGTTGTTTGCCTGGAACTGGAACTACAGACAGTTGTTAGCTGCCATGTGGATGCTGGGAATCGAACCCGGGTCCTCTGGAAGAGCAGGCGGTGCTCTTAACCACTGAGCCACCTCTCCAGCCCCTCCCTCAGAGTTTTTAAAGGGTGACTTACCTTAGTAAGCTTTTGTGATGTCAGCTTTTCTCAGTTAGTGTCCTTTCATGAGGAGCAATGGCAATGAGATCACCTCCAACTGCATACTTGCCTCTGGCAAGAGTAGAAGCAGGTCACAAAGTAGAGTGTCACCAGCTAGAACTGTAAAAACACTGCTGACTTCAAGGAGACAGACAGCCAAACATCTCAGTAGTGAAGAGTCCTTTCAATGCAGTCCCAATTGCTCTGTAGTCCACAAAAGGACATCATCCACAAAAGACATTATCTCCTGTCTGGTTGGATCATTTTGTGCCCGAGGAGATTCTCTGAGCTGAAGACCACCTTGATGACAACTGGGTACTGGATCTGGCTTTCTCTTAAGCATTGTTTCCTGTTTATTACAATTTGAATAAAATGAAGAATGCCTTAAAAATGCAACATCTTGCACAGAAAGTTGGATGCATATCTGTTATTGCTCTAAACTGAACAAAGACCAAAAATTTAGGTTCTGAGAATCTATCATGATTGGTGCAAATTCTGCCATGTAAAGAGGTAGAGGCAGGAGGTTGGCCACACATTCAAGGTCAACCCTGGCTATACAGTGAGTTCCTGACCAACCAGGGCTGTGGACCTTGTCTCAAAAACAAACAGGTAAATGACAAACACATAAGAAAGCAAGGGGGAGGGAGGAAGGGAGGGCAGATGCTTTCCTTGAGTCTTGAGAAAGACTGCATTTGTACCAATTTGATTTTATCCCATAAAACCCCAGACTCTGACCTCCACAATGTCAAGGCCATAAGCTTGTACTGCTCTGAAATGCCAAGTTTGTGATAATTACAGAACAATATCATCCTTTATTCTGCTGCCAGCTGGCACAAAATGTTCCCTGGATTGATTTCTAGACACTCTATTCTTTTCATTCTTGTTCTAAGTGGGATTCTAACAATCAGTTTTATTTCTTACACTTTACAGAAACATTGCTGTTTGTGAATTGATTTTTTATATGCAGCAGCCTTACAAAACTCTTATTCTAATAACTGGCCTATAGCTTAATCTATCATCTACCATTTGCAAACAAGCACATTTTCACTTCTAGTTTTTGGATTTTTCTTTCTTGTCTTACTGGGCTGGGAATGCCTGCTAGTGTTATGTCCAATAGCCAGAATGCTGGGAGGGATATTTTTTTTTCTTTTCTGATGTTTTTTAGAGTGGGATTCAAGACAGGGTTTCTCTTCCTGTGCTCCGTCTTTTCTAGCTTAGTACACCTCTTTTCTTTCATCCATCTTTTTGCTAACAGGCCCCTTCAATTCCTACTATATAAGACATAAAATGTTTTCATCTACATTGAATTTGTTCTAATCTATACTTTGTTTGGTTGTTTGGTTTTTTTTTTTTCTTTTTCCAGACAGGGTTTCTCTGTATTGCCCTGGCTGTCCTGAAACTCAGTCTGGCATTGAACTCGCAGAGATCTACTTGTCAGAGTGCTGGGACTAAAGGAATGAACAGAGTACAGAAAGACATCCCACATCACTCACGTTCTTATCCTTAATTCTCGTGTTCTCTCTCTCCCTCCCCACCCACTCTCCCCCTTCTCTCCTCCCCACCCTCTCTTTCCTGGGCACTATAAGATTATCAACTCTGCCCCTACCACATATATTCAGTATACTCACACTACTTACAGGGCCTTAAACCTCTCAATCTAAAGATTTAGCTCAAGTGGTCCTGGATTAGCCACTTCAACATGTGGCAAATATAGGTTCTTTTTGATGGCTATACTTTAAATCCAGGCTTCCTGTGAATATGCTTTATTATTGGTTAATAAAGAGACTGTTTTGGCCTATGGCAAGGCAGCTTAGAGGCAGGCAGGAAATCCAAGCAGAGATAAAGAAGGAGGGTGGAGTCAGAGATGCTGCAGGCTGCTGACCAAAGAAGTAAGATGTGAAAGTACCAGTAAGTCACTACTCACATGGCAAGACATAGATTAATAAGAATGGGTTAGGTGGGGCTGGAGAGATGGCTCAGCGGTTAAGAGCACCATCCACTCTTCCAGAGGACCTGGGTTCGATTCCCAGCACCCACGTGGCAGCTAACAACTGTCTGTAATTCCAGTTCCAGGCAAACACCAAGGCAAATAAATAAATAAATAAATAAAGTTTAAAAAAAAAAAAAAGAATGGGTTAGGTTATAAGAGCCTGAGCCATAAGCCAAAGAGTTTGTAGCTATATAAGCCTCTGAATAATTATTTTACAAGCAGCTGCAAGACCATGGATGGGAGAGCTCTGTTTAGACTGAGGGGCCCAGACAGGTCAAAAACTTCAGGCAACACAAGAATATTGTCTTAGAGTATTCAGTGATCTTGGCACCAAAACCTTTTAACACATGAACCCATGGGGAACATTTCAAATCCAAACCATAATAATGGATTTAGTTGTATCTTGTTGTGTAGTGCTGGTAAAAGGTCTTCAGAGCACAAAGTACATACACACAAGCACTATTCCTATATTACTGAGCAATATTTCCAGGCTTAGTGAGGCATCTTTATAGCAATCTCACTGTGTGTGGAGATTTCTGCTTTTGTTGTTATGTTTGTTTATTTATTTATTTTTATTTTTCTATTGGGGATTGAACTAGGAGCTTACACATGGCTCTACCCTTGGGCCACACCCACAGCCCTGGGGATTGTCCCTGCTTTGAAAACCCATCTTGAGAACATTCCAACTTTTCTCCTGCAGCTTTCATAAATCCAGCAGTATCAAGGTTCAAGTGCTGGGTCACCAGCAGATGCCCTAAGCTAAACACTTATCCAGCCATTGTTTATGACTTCATCCCCACAGGAATTTCTTTTCCTCCCCAGGCAGGCCAGATGTGTGTTCAAACCCTTGTTCCAATCATGGAAATTTGTAAATTGTTCCTGCCTGAGAGTTACTTTGAACTGAGAGGCTCTCATGTTGTTAGAGATGAAAAGTTTTCAACACTATTTAAATTTTCCTCAAAAATTTCAAATTTTTGTGATTTTTTTTTCCCCCTTGAGACAGATTTCTCTTTGTAACAGTTCTGATACTGTTACAGTCCTGGAACTCTTTGTGGACCAGGCTGCCCTTGAACTCCTGAGATCTTCTTGCCTCTGCCTCCCAAGGGCTGAGATTAAAGGCGTGTGCCACCGCCACCGACCCTAGATACTTTCATTTTTAAATTATGAAATAATTAAGATATCTAGAACAGGGGCTGGAGAGATGGCTCAGAGGTTAAGAGCACTGACTGTTCTTTCAGAGGACCTGAGTTCAATTCCCAGCAAAACCACATGGTGGCTCACAACCATCTATGATGAGGTCTGGTGCCCTCTTCTGTAAAACTGTATGCATAATAAATAAATCTTTAAAAAAAAAAGATATCTAGAACAGAGATATAGCTGGGTGGTTGAGGGTTTAATCAGTACAAGGCCCTAGGTTCAATCCTCAGACAGAAAGAGAGAAAGAGAGAGAGAGAGAGAGAGAGAGAGAGAGAGAGACACCCAAACTACAGATACTTATGGTGCTTAATAAGGTATGTGTCACAAACACATTGTTAGCTATGATGTTTAAATGAAGAAATCAGGGGGTGTTGAGTTGCTTTTCTTTCCCTAACCCCATAGCAGGGAGTATAGAAAGCTGGCTTTCAGGCAGGAAGGTCTAAATTCCAATCTAATCTGAAGCACTATGTACACATTTAGGAATCTGCTGAGACAGCAGGTCTCCTCCTCATGGGCTGTCTCTAGGAGTGTATCCTGCCTTTGTGTTGAAGCTAAGAGACTGCCTGACTGGATGTCTGGGTTACACCGGAGGAAGCAGCAAGATTAACTACGGTCCATCTCCTAACAGCTGGAGCTTGGGACCACTTAAATAAATGTGAAGCTTGGGGGCAGCCATCAGGACTTCAGTGTACAAGAAGCCGAGTATATGCTTGGAATAGGGAGGGCGGAACAGGAGGAAGTAGTTATCTGAGAAAGAAGTCCTCCCTTGAGGGAGAGAATGGGGATGAAGGAGAGAGGAGAAGAGCGGGAAGGTGAGCTCTTAACTGCAAAGGTGCTGTCCCCTGAGCATTCTGAGCATTTAACACTGCTTTTCATTGATTTCCAGTTCCTATGGAATACAAGCTGACTGGAACTCATTGTAGACCAGGCTGGCCTGAGACTCACAGAGATCTGCCTTGTCTGTGCTTTGCTGGGATTCAAGGCATACGCCACTGTATATGGACATTCCAGTCCTTAATGCTTAGAGTTACATCTTTTCCTCTGTGTTCCTGGGAACATTCTTGGATGTTTATCCCCTTGTGTCCTGAAATTCCCTTTTTGCATGGAAGTGGAGCTTGACTCGGCTCAAATAGATTCCTGTTGCTTGCATCGTGTGAATATCCGGTTCTAACAATCACTATTGGTTTCTTTCTTTTTCTTTCAGGCAGCAGGGCCTCACTGTGTAACCCTGGCTGGCCTAGTCATGTTTACCAGACTGGCCTTGCTCTCACAGAGACCTGCCTATCTCTACCTTCTCTATGCAGGGATTAAAGATGAGCACCACCATATCTGGCTATAACTTTTTCCCCCCCTTAGATGAGGAAACAAAGGAACAAAGCAAAAAACTCAACCCAACCCAACCAAACCAAAAACCAGGCACCAATCAAAAAATCAAAAGTATGCAGAAGACATTTACTCATAATTCTATCACCCTAACACACCTCTTCCTTTTCTCCCCGTTTACTCTCTATGTCTTTGGTCATGACTGACATTGTTTTAAATAACAAACTACCAATCAAAATGCAAGTTGTTTTTGAGGTTTTAGAGATATGTTTCTGGGCTGGAGAGATGGCTCAGAGGTTAAGAGCCCTGACTGTTCTTCCAGAGGTCCTGAGTTCAATTCCCAGCAACCACATGATGCTGTAATGAGTTCTGGTGCCCTCTTCTAGTGTGCAGGCATGTATTCAGATAGGACACTGTTTATATGTTTCTGGGGTATAGAGCCAAAAGAGGTTTATTTGTAGTCAGAAGTTTCTGGCCCACCTAAGGTCTAGACCTACAGTCCCAAACAATCACAGAGTGTTATATTAATTACATGTAATTTGGCCTATGGCTCAGGCATATGACTTGCTAACTCTTACTCTTAAACTAACCCATGATTAGTCAAGAGACTAAGAAACTTTTCTCAGAGTAGCATTTTTGTTTTCTTTTTTTTTTTTAACTTTATTTATTTATTTGCCTTGGTGTTTGCCTGGAACTGGAACTACAGACAGTTGTTAGCTGCCATGTGGGTGCTGGGAATCGAACCTGGGTCCTCTGGAAGAGCAGACGGCGCTCTTAACTGCTGAGCCATCTCTCCAGCTCCGCATTTTTGTTTTCTTTCCTCTGCATCTGCCTGGCATCTCTGCTCTGCCCTTTTTTCTCCTTGTTTTCTTAGTCTAGTAGCCCTGCCCATACTTCCTGTCTGCCTTCTGGTCAATCAGCATCAATGTACAAGAGCATAATCCCACACCACTTATTAGTTGTTTTTAAAAATTCTTTGAGAGGCTAAAGAGATAGCTCAGTGGTTAAAAGCGTGGACTGTTCTTACACAGGAGTGGAGTTTGATTTCCAGCACCCACATCAAAGAGCTCACAATGACCTTTAACTCCAGCTCCAAGGAGATCTAATGTCTCCAGGATCCAACACACACACACACACACACACACTTGTTCACTATTGTAACACCTATGTTGCCGGTAGGTTAGAGAGCAGGGCTGTGGTTCCTCAGCTTCTTCCTACCTTGACTAGTGACAATCTTGTTTGAAAAGGAGGCTCTTTTTAGTACAAGCTGATGGAGTCTCTGTCCACTTTTGGTTGTCTCAGCCTTTCAGCTCTACCCAGAGAACAGGGAAACATGTCTCTGAGAAGTCTTTGCTTTCCTCCACTGTCTACTTGCTAGGTTGTGGTAGTTTGAATGAGCATGAGCACTGTTGGCTCACATGTTTGAGTATTTGGTCCTCAGTTGGTGAACTGTTTAGGAAGGATTAGGAGGTGTGGTTTTGTTGGAGATTCATCACTGGGGACAGGCTTTGAGGTTCCAAAAAATCTGAGTCGGGGCTGGAGAGAGAGCTCAAGCAGTTCAGAGCACTGGCTGCTCTTCCAGAGAACCTGGGTTCGATTCCCAGTACCCACATGGCAGTTTAACTGTCTGTAACTCCTGTTCCAGGAGATCCAACATCCTCACACAGTCATACATTTGGGCACAACACCAATATACATAAATAAAAATAAAGTATTCTTTAAAAAAAGTATCTGAGTCATGCCATGTGTGCTCCCTGTTTCCTGCTGAGGATTTGAGCTGTGTGCACTCAGCTCCAGTTCCACATGCCTGCAGTCTGCCTCTTCCCCTGTGCCATCACGGATGCTAACTCTCTAGAACCTGAAACCCAAAATAAACCCTTCCTTCTATAAACACCTTGGTCATGGTGTTTTAGCACAACAATAGAAAAGTAACTGATACAGTCACTGTAAGGATTCCATGAGATACATACATGTAAAGTCTTTAGCTGAGTGCTTGGCCAGAGACTGAGGAGGGCTCATGGGGGCCATAGTCAGGGTAAGAGGTGAGGCTCAGGAAAGCTCTGGAGAGACTGGCTCAACAGTGATTTGGAAAGGGCAGCTAGGCACTTACACTGGGACACAGCATCGTGTACAGAAACCCCACGACTAAAAGTGAACGGACAAATCTATCACCTCTATCAGTGGTGGTAATGGACCAGAAAGGAGAGGGCATTTACTCTTAGGCAGCATCATTCTGAGAAGATATTAGCCAAGAATCTTGAACATCACCTGGAGCTTTTCCCTACTGCCCCAGAGCTGTGCAATTTTATCCCTGGGCCACCTTGGCAATGTCCTGGACCATCTGTCCTCATGTCCATAAGAGCAGCTTTCCTTGGCAGAGATTCCCAGACAAATGACAGGCTGTGCAACATGTTTCCAGCTATACGGTGACACAGTGGGAGCATATAGTTAGCACTCAATATGCCTTCCTCCTTTCCTCTGGAGTTGCCAACAGGATGTGACTCCTGAACGTGCAGGAGTCATCTTGCACCACGAGGGTGAGAGAGAAGAACTCACAGGAATGCTGTGCGTGCTGCCGTAATTAGAAATCAGACCAGATCTGCAGCTGCTTTTTCCATGCTCTTACTGTGCAGCAAAAATAAACCCCTAGGTATTTAAACCATAGCAGTCTAGATTTTTGCTATCTTTAGTTAAGCACAGCCTTAACTTATGTGATACAGCAGCATCTCGGGACTAACTCTATTGATCTGATCAGCTTCACAAGAAGTTATTGCTAGTTATCTAGGTAGAAGTTAGTAACTTTGAAAGTCACTGAGAACAGACTCCTTTCTCATGGACTCTACTTTCCCTGACCACATTAGAAAGATAAACATCAGCTTTTGTTTCCTTAAAATTTAAACAGCATATGGAAAGGTGGAGATAGCAGGGCTTTGTTGAAGCCCATTATGGGAGAGCTTTACTTCCTTTTTTTTTTTTTAAATCAATCTGGGTTAGGTAGATAGTGGTGCACACCTTTAATCCCAGAACTCAAAGGAAGGAGGCAGAGGCAGATGGATCCCTTTGAGTTATAGACTAGCTTGGTCTACAGAGTAAGCTCCAGGACTGCTGGGACTACACCAAGAAACTTGTAAACAGACATCTCTTGTCCTGACCTCCCAGTCCCAAATAACCAACTCAGAGGCTGAATATGAATTGTAAATGCTCGGCCAATAGCTCAGGATTGTTACTAGCTAATACTTACGCTTAAATCCATATTTCTATCTATGCTTTGCCATGTGGCTCATGGTTTATTACCTCATTTTTATATGTCCTGCTTGTTCAGTAGCTGGCTGGCTTCTCTCTCTCTCTCTCTCCCTCCTTTCCTCCCTCCTTCCCTCTCTCTCTCTTTCTCTCTCTCTCCTCCCCTGACTCCACCCTCCTTCTTCCCATCATTCTCAGTTTGGTTTTTCTTAGTTTCCTACCCAGCTACCGGCCTGTCAGTTTTTTTATTAACCAATGTGAGGAATACATATTCATAGGATTGTTCCACACAGCAGAAACCCTTTCTTAAAGAAAAATCTGAGTTATTCCTTTGGCCCTGGGTAGACACATGGCATTCCGAATCACCGCAAAGGTTACAACACTACATGCTATCATTCCGTCTGGCTCCCTCAGTCACCCGGCCAAGAGATCACCCTCTGGAGGCTGCGTTACCTGGAGACAGACTAAGGAGAAGGGAAGAATAAACAGACGACGTACTTAGAGCTCCCAGAAGCCCCACCCCTGACCCAGTTGCTTGCAGATTTTTGGTGCTAAACCTGCTGGTTTTTCTGAGTTCTAACTAAAAAGTTGTTACATTTCCTTTTTCTTCTTTTTAATTTCTTTTTCTTTTTTTTTTTTAAACTTTTTATTTATTTGCCTTAGTGTTTGCCTGGAACTGGAACTACAGACAGTTGTTAGGTGCCATGTGGGTGCTGGGAATCGAACCCGGGTCCTCTGGAAGGGCAGACGGTGCTCTTAACCGCTGAGCCATCTCTCCAGCCCCTTAATTTCTTTTTCTTAAGTGTACTTTCCCTGACATTCAGCATTTTCTTGCTGTTTCTCTAAAGACCGGAACTTGCCCTACACCTACAGCTGCTTGCCTAACGTAAAAGGCGTGACTCCCTTCTCCATCTCTGTCCTCCCACAGCTGCCTGTTGGTTTTTTTTTTTTCTTTCTCTAAAACGCTAATAAAAGGGGGTCTGGAGAGATAGCTCAGCTGCTAAGAGCACTTAGCATTATTGCACAGGGCCTACGTTTGGTTCCCAGGACCTATATCAGGGCTCAGTGACTACTATAACTCTGTTCTGGGAGATCCAACGCCTTTTTCTGCATATGACACACATAAAATACATAGGAATACATACACACAAACAATAAGTCTCTGCTAGTCATGGTAACAAGCATGGTAATGCTTGTCTTTAATCTCACATTGTAGCCCTGGCTGACCCGAAACTTAATATGTAGCTACACCTGGTTTTGAACTCACTTAGACCCACCTGCCTCTGTGTCCCTTGGCTGGCATTAAAGCCAAGCATCACCATACAACCCAATAACATTATACCCTAGATTTTATTCACTACAAAAGCAAGAATGTTTTCACTTTTTGGATCTAAATATCACTCTTCTCTGGGATTCTGATTTTCAGTAATTTTTTTAAAAAAAATTTTATTGTTTTATTTATTTGCCTTGGTGTTTGCTGGGAACTGGAACTATAGACAGTTGTGAGCTGCCATGTGGTTGCTGGGAATTGAACCTGGGTCTTCTGGAAGAACAGCCAGTGCTCTTAACCACTGAGCCATCTCTCCGGCACCCTTTATTAACTTTTAAGACTGACACATATAAAGGTTGTTCGTATGATTTGGGTATAAGAGTTGTGGCTAAAAGGCTTTTATGTAATTCTATATGTAACAAGAAGAGAGAATATGTTGCTGGTGTGTGTGCCAGTGAAGCATGTCTGTGAAGTATGTGTGTTGTGGTATATGTCTATCAGTCTATTTGTATGTTTCTAGTGTGTGGTGAGATATATCTCTGGTGCATGTATCAGTTGAGTGTGTGTCTATAATATGTGTATGTGTGTGTTTATGTGTATATATATGGTGTGTGATTGTGGGTTTTTTTTTTTTTTTTGAGACAGGGTTTCTCTGAGTAGCCTTGGCTATCCTGGTACTCTGTAGACCAGGTTTACTTTGAACTCAGAGATCTGCTTGCCTTTGCCTTCATAACTCATCTGCTGGGTGGATTTTTGAATCCCAGAATTTATGGTATCAAGCATGACAATACTTGGCCATGGGAATGAAAACTCCTGAGACGAGCTGAATGGTTCAACAGATTGTAGCATTTCCAAAGGGAAATGTATTTGCTCAGAAGAGTAGGAAGTTCATGGGGTTGATTTGACAGTTTTGGCAATAAGGAGAAAATTGGGGTGACTGTCTATTATGTAGGAGGAAGAAAAGCTGTCTAGGTTAGCTAGTAGGAATAAAACAAATGAAATTAGAAATTCCAGGACAAAATGACTATGTCAGCTCAACATTTTGGAGAAAGAGATAAAAGAGAAAAAAAACCAGGAGTAGCTGTATGCTTCTGTGAGCACAAAAACAAAGGGACTGAGGGTGTGCTGGGAATTTGAGCAGGTGCATAGTAAGCTTCATCCAGGTTGTGCTGTGCTGGCTTCTCCTTCAACATCTGGCAGAGGGACCCATCCTTATCATACCAACACAGACAGCATGAAGTGATGGAAACAGCAATTATAGACAAAGTGATAGATGGTCTGCTAGCAAGGAGTTCTGCAAGCTCTTTTCA
Organism: Sigmodon hispidus; assembly: GCA_004025045.1. Lineage (NCBI taxonomy): Eukaryota > Metazoa > Chordata > Mammalia > Rodentia > Cricetidae > Sigmodon > Sigmodon hispidus. Next base: position 19,857 of record PVIH01001644.1, read on the forward strand.
TTTTTATTTTTTTGAGACAGGATCTCATAGCCTAAGCTAGCCTGCAACCCACTATGTAGACCACGCTGGCCTCAGACTCACAGAGATCCACTTGCCTTTGCCTCTGTAGTTCTGGGATCAGGTGTGCCCATTATGCCCAGCTTTATTTTTTTTAAGATGTTTTTATTTATTAGGTAAACAGTGTTCTGTCTGCAGGCCACACACACACTCACATACACAAACTCATACACATACACACTCACCAACACAACTGTATTAAATAAACAATCCACTGAGCATCACAGTGTAGCCTAGTCTCTGTTAGACATGCTCAGAACATACAAGTTAGCCTACAGTTGGACAAAGATATCTGAAAATGTAGTATCATGAGGAAAATACTATTTAGGTCAGTCTTGTTGTCAAATTACCTCCTTAATATTTATGTTTGTATCTATAGATTGTGACGTTTTCAACCTTGTCACAGAAGCTTCTTTTCGTAGTGTGTAGTGGTCAGTGTAGAAAAACATAACTAGTCACAGTCCTGAGAATAAATGACTGTGAGTGCTTAGCCGTGGGCGGGTCATCCATATTCACTTCTCCCCATCCAAGGCTCAGGGAGCACTGCAGAAGCATGGATGGAAAGACATTGTGCTCTTATTGTCTTAGCAGCACCGCTACCGGCCTGGCAGAAACACCAAATGGGGAAATAGGGGTGTTTTCCTTTGTTTTGGTGTTAAGTTTTCAAAAAAATTCTGCTGGCTTGTGTAAACTGGTACAGAATGAAGCAATTGAGCCCACTGTTCTTGGGTGGAGGATGTAAAAGGAGAAGAGGATCAATAGGCATTGGGTTTCAAACATAAGGGGTCCCAGGGGCTCAAGATAACATCAGGGCTCTTATCTCGCAGCTCTTGAGAGCTTCTCACAGCTCCATCAGGCAGGGGTTTACCTCTGCAGCTTAGCAGGCCCTGAAATTGCAGTCTTCTCAATGACTGACAAGGAACATCTGAGGATGATGCTGATGTGCTCTGCTAGCTCACACATGTGTCTCTGAAGAAATCAATGCAGCAAGGAAACGTGCGGAAGTTGGATTGATTGGGTCCCTTGTTCACTTATGGTTTGGGGTGGGTAGGCCTCAACTGGGATGTGTGACTTGGGTTATTCCTAGGAAAGAAGGCTTCTTTTGTAAGGGGAAGGGGACCAGATTGTTAAAAATAAATAAGTAAAAGAAAAATTATCTTTTATAAATTCATTACCAAAGATGGACTAGATAGAATCTAATCCTTATATTGGTTAGTAGAGTGTCTAACAGATTATGTTATTCAATACAAGACCTTCTGGACTTTCAGAATGAACATATAGATTTATTCTATGTTGTTTTATGTAAATTTTAATTTGGAGTAATGATCATAGTCCTGGGAAAATTGATGCCATTGTAGGTTTGCTCTTCATGCTTCATAAATATGAGCTTAAAAATGTCATAGTGGTAGGTCTGAGGATGTAGCTCAGTGGTAGAAACACTGGCCAAGCAAGTGCAAGACCCTGGTTCAATTCCCAGTGCTGACCAAAAAAAGAAACATTCTGGGAGCTTGGAGATGGCTGGGGTTAATGGAGAGATAATTTGGAAATAGGAAATCTGTCAATGTTGGCTTGCAAGTAGCCAGCCTTCATCTGAATGTCCTGCATTATCAAAATATTTTAATCCAAATCATGGAAACATTCTGTCCACTAGGAAATAATTTAATGATTATGTGAATTACAAAAGAAAATAGGGAGTCAATTTACAGTTTACTTACAATAACATTGTATTTATAGTCCACTTTTCTGAAAATTCTTCTCAAAATATGCAAACCATGCTGTGGAATATTAGTTGAAGATGCATCCCATTTGTTTATGTTGTGAAATATTTGATGTTCCAAAAGATGTGTTGCATCACATTCTTTTATATTGCATTTGTCTAACTCTGTGAAGCTGTGTTACTTGCCTGTCTAAAATACCTGATGGGTCTAATAAAGAGCTGAACAGCTGAATAGTTAGGAGAGAGAAATAGGCAGGGCTGGTGGGCGGAGAGAATAAAGAGAAGGGAGAGAGAAAAGAAGAAAGAGAGGAGGACTTCAGGGGCCAGCCACACAGCCAGCCATAGAGTAAGAAGGAAAGAAAGGTATATAGACTAGAGAAAGATAAAATCTCAGAGGCAAAGGATAGATGGGATAGTTTAAGTTAAGAAGAGCTGGCTAGAAACAAGCCAAGCTAAGGCTGGGCATTCATAAGAAAGAATAAGTTTCCATGTATTTATTTGGGAGCTGGGTAGCTGGTCCCCCAAAGAGTAAATAGTAAAAGAATAAACTGTAGCATCTGGAATGCCTGCGCTACCTGTATCACTCAGGAGTCAGGCCTGGAGACTAATAGATACACAGACACACAAAATCCTGGGTCATTCGTGCAGGGAGAATGCTGAATGCCATTTATTGAGACTCAGGCTCAGTCTTAAATAACTGAGGCAGAACACAGGTGGAAATTCCTCATGTGGCTGGAAATCACTGACCTGGGGTAAAAACTCATCCCCAGGTGACTGGAATATTACTGACTTGTAGCAAACAACTTATGCTCACCTGTTCTAACTTAAACTCAGCTGTTCTAACCCCCACAGGCAGGAAATGAGAAAACTTACTGGAGCTGGGTGTTAAGCACAGAACGTACAGCCAGCAATCTACAGGCCTTTGCCTCATGGCTCAGAATGCAAGGAAAGATCATGCATTGGCCTACACTAAACAAACCAACTACAAAACCTTACAGAATATAAAGCTGGGGATTAGTGAGATATTTTTTAGTGAAGCAGATGTGATCTGCTTGTTACCACACTTAGCACAAAAACCTAAAAGCCCCACAAAGGAGAAATGTCTACCTAGAAGCCTTAATGTCCCTTCCCTGGATCTCTACTGGGTAGCCAGTGAGCTGGCTTCTTGCAGTCTCTTAGGGAAACAAGTCTGCTCAGGTCCCTGTGCTTTATCAAAGAGACACTGTGTCCATCACTCTGCCTATCTCAGTCCTGAAAGAGCAAACCCTGCCCCCACCCCATTCCCAGAACCTCTGGTGGGGTCAGGCTATGCTGTTACTCCGCATTGTGTAAAGCTGCTTTTTGTTTATTTGCTTTTCAAACTGTTCATTGTCATAAAAGGCTCTGTTTTAAACAGAACCATTAGGCACAGACTGACACATGACTTATTCGTAGGAATAGGAAGAGAGCCCATCTTTTAGGTTAAATGGGGGTAAATTGTGACTGTAGGGACACATGGGCGTATCAAAAGAAACAGACCCCAGAATTTATCAGACACACAGGACCAATGAAGACTTAACTCCAGGCTGGCTTCAAACTTCCTGAGCAGCCAAATGTGACCCTGAACTTCTGATATTCCTCTTGCTGGGATGACAGATGTGTGGCCTCATATCCAGTTTACTTAATTCTGGGAACCAAACCCAGGGTCTCATTGCTGCTAGACAAACTGTATACCAGCTGAGCTACATCCCCAGCCCTCTTCAGATTTATTTGATGCTGAGGATTGAAGCTACAATCTTATGTGTGTTAAGGAAGTGTTCTACCCAGTCCTCCAGATTGCTCTTTCCCCTTTATTCTCAGCTTCCAAATTCCCAAGCCTCAAGGCATAACAAGCAACACACACCCATATGCTTGTTTAATGATTCAAATAAATGCCCCAGAACAGAGGGAGTGTGCCAACTATTCAGCCTATTTATTAAGACTTACGCTCACTAAATACCTACTTCTCAGAATAACATTACAAAGACTTGGAAAATGGTTGATCATGTGTTTGAATGAAACAAGGAACATAATAGTGATATATGAATATTGACATTGGGTTTGTATTTTCTTATTCCTACAGTATTAGAGTGTAGATTCTTTTGTTTTTTGTTTTTGTTTTTGTTTTTGTTTTTTTGAGACAGAGTTTGTCTGGGTAGTCTTGGCTGTCCTGAAGCTGCTCTGTAGACTAGGATGGAACTCACAGAGATCCTCCTGTCTCTGCCTCCAAAATTCTGAGATTAAAGGTGTATACAACCGCTGTCAGGCCAAGCCTACATTCTTTATTTCTGTGTTATATATTTATACTACTCAGCCCTTTTATAACTGAAGTTTTGTTTCTTGTGCTCACATCCATTAAATGAGAAAATGAACACTGTGTTCTGCAAATGTTACAAGCTGTAATCCTTAATGCTTTTTAAAAAATAAAATTAGAAATTGTCAATATGTCTTAAGTAACTTTCTAATTGATGCCAAACATATGTTATGTACTTACTGAAATCTAGTGTTGGGTATCAGTGATTAAAAATCCAGAATTCATTTTTTTCTTATATAAAATTTCCTTAGAAATCAGTGGCAATTCTGAATTTGGGGATGCTCCAAGAAGTATTGCTCAGAAAGAGGAATTCAGTCCAAGTGAGTCAGCCTGCCCTTCTCCAGCTGACTCACACACCACTTGGGGTTTATGGGTTTTCTTAAAAATAATTTCTCAGTCTTATAAAACATGTTTCTTTTGTTGGTATCACAGTGGAAAGATCAAAATTACTGATAGCACTGAAAATATACTCTGAAACTCTTTGGAAATGTGGTTATAATAGTACTTGAATTTTATTTTAATCCTTTCTAATATTTTCATTTTAAAAAAGATAATATTCTAAAGCTTTAACTTTATCATCTTACTGAAATGTTTAGTTTTTGTGAATTCTGTTTTGGTTGCAGGAAAATTTGAGATATCATTGAGTTTGAAGCAGGCCTTTCCTCAGGTGGGCTTAAAGTCAGGAGTCAGTATGTCAACCATTCACGATTGCACGGAATATCCATTGAGTCAGTAGCCTCTGGGTTCTTGTCTATCAAATCACAAAATTGATGTTCCTAGACCACAGAGTGAGTTTTAGAAAGAGTTTGTTCTGAATTCACAAGTGGGAGCAAAAAGGAAGGAGGGAGACATCCTGCTCTGTAAGAGCTGGATGCCAGTGAACTGCTACCCTGGGACTTTTTGTAAAATCTATGTGGTGGGGGCTGGAGAGATGGCTCAGCGGTTAAGAGCACCATCTGCTCTTCCAGAGGACCCGGGTTCGATTCCCAGCACCCACATGGCAGCTAACAACTGTCTGTAGTTCCAGGCAAACATCAAGGCAAATAAATAAATAAATAAAGTTTTAATTAAAAAAAAAAAATCTATGTGGTAAGCTGAGGTGAGGCACTGGAAGGGGGATGAGCTGATCAGTCACTTGGCCCAACTTGCTGCCTCTCAATTTCAGCCATATCTTCACATACAGTTTCTGGACAAGGCTTAGAGATACCAAGGAACCAGGAACCAGACTTTGCTGGTGTCCCTGGCCTCTTGGAACCACTGATCTGGAGTCTTAGAGTTCCTATTGCTTTAATAAACACCATGACCAAAAGCAACCTGAGGAGGAAAGGGTTTATTTCATTTTACAGCCTGTAGTACATCATCCAGGAAAGTCAGGGCAGGAATTCAAGACAGCATCCTGGAGGCTGGAACGGAACAGAGACCATAGGGAATGCTGATTATTGGCTTGCTCGGTTAATTTTCTTATATCTGCCCAAGGATAGCACTGCACCCAATGGACTGGGTTCTCCCACATCAATCATCAGTCAAGAAAATGCCCTACAGACTTGTCTACAGACCAGTCCTATAGAGATGTTTCTCAACTAAGATCCCCTCTTCCAACATACATCCATATTTGTGTCAAGCTGATGCAACCAACCAGCACAGGGTCCCTGCCTGACCTGACCAAGCTCCATCTTGGCTCATCACTTCCAGCTTTATCTGTTTATGTATAAAATTTATATGGCTTTGACCATGAAATGTACAATTGTAGTTTTCAACTCTAGTTGGTTTTGCTCCCTAAGACAGAGTTGAGATATCCAGAGACATTCTAAAGTAGTGAAAGCAAGTGGCATGTAGAGGTAAAGGCAAAGTGTACCACCAAAGATTCTACAATTTCAGCTCCATAGCAGCAAAGAATAGCTCATCTCCAATGTCAGTGTTCCAAGGATGAGAGGTCCTGGTACACACTGCCTACACACATAAATACAAACACACAAACACATACACACACGAGAGAGAGAGAGAGAGAGAGAGAGAGAGAGAGAGAGAGAGAGAGAGTTAGTTTTGAATTATTCCTCAATTTTCGCCATTAAATAATTCTTTATCATCACAAGGCTCTTACACTTATCTTTCTGTATATATAGACAACTGATCTAATGGCTTGTGTATATTTACATGTCACCAATAATAATATAAATACTTCTATCATTATGGTTTTTCTAATAGTTTGGATTGAATTTAAATTCTTTTTTTTTTTAACTTTATTTATTTATTTATTTGCCTTGGTGTTTGCCTGGAACTGGAACTACAGACAGTTGTTAGCTGCCATGTGGGTGCTGGGAGTTGAACCCGGGTCCTCTGGAAGAGCAGACAGTGCTCTTAACCGCTGAGCCATCTCTCCAGCCCCCGAATTTAAATTCTTTTAAGTTCCTACTGGAGAGAGGCTCAGAGGTTGGGAACACTTATTGGTCTTGCAGAGGACCCAGGTTTGAATCCCAGCATACACATAGTGACTCATAATCATCCATAATTCAAATTTCACTTCTTCTGACCTCTGTGGCACTAGGCTTGTAAGCAGTGAACATACACACGCACACATACATACACACTCACACACACATAAAATAAATCGCTAAGAGAAAATTTATCTTCCTAGAGAGTGCTTTTCATTGTAGCTGAGAGTCCTCAGACATTTCATATTTTACCACCTTTAGCAGATATTTCTAGAACAGTCTGAGAGCAAAAAGAAAAACCTTTAAATAGCGAAGTAAAATAAGAGCCAATTACAGAATCATAACTATGTGAGCACAAATCTTTTTCATCATCTGCCACCGTAGTGAAGTGCATTCATTTTGACTATGCCCCTCTGTCCATTGACTGAAATCTCCCCCCTCCTTCTCTAAAGTGATAACGTAGGCCAGTTTGTCTTGCCTTCTCATGTGCAGGGTATATGGGCATGAGCCACTCACTATACCTAGCATAAGTTATCCAATTTTCAGCACCAGCCTAAGGTATCCATGCTGACTTGTTCGTATCTTAGACAATGGTGATGTGTTTGTGCTCTCACCACTTACGTGGGTAACAGAAATGAGGAGGGTGAAGATAATCTCCCTGAAATCACATTGCTATTCAAAAAGCTAAAATGCCTCAGCTACAATCTTCTCCCACACCATTACTTCCCACTTAGAAAATTATAACATTAGAAACTTCAAAGTCACACTTTGTTTCAGAAATTCCTTACACTGAATGCGTATTTTGTTAAAGTTAGTGCTTACTGGATCTCTGTATAAAGTATAAGAGACATAAAAATAATATCCCTTTGTCAAAGTAATTTTACTTAGGAGAAATTTGTAAATATTTATTTATTTTTGTTTGTTTTTCAAGACAGGGTTTCACTGTGTAGCCCTTGAACTTGCTCTATAGATCAAACTCACAGAGAGATCTGCCTGACTCTGCCTCCTGGGTGTTAGAATTAAAGGTATAGGTCACAACCATCTGGCCCAAGACAATCTTTTAAGGGAAATGGTTGAAAGTGACTAAAAGCATTTGTTTCTTTTGTAGATGACTTGGCCCCTACATAGTTATTTAACAATTATACATAAATCAGTCCCATGGATGTGAAATGCCCTCTTCTGACCTCTGTGGGCACATGTGAGTGGTATGCATAGATACATGCAGAAAAATACATTAAAAATAAAATAAAATAAACAAACCTAGCTGGGTGATGGTGGTGGTGGTGGATGCTTTTAATCTCAGTGCCGGGCTGGAGAGATGGCTCAGGGGTTAAGAGCACTGACTGTTCTTCCAGAGGTCCTGAGTTCAATTCCCAGCAACCACATGATGGCTCACAACCATCTATGATGACATCTGATACCTTCTGTATATTATATATGTAATAAATAAATAAATATTAATCTCAGTGCCTTGAAGGCAGAGGCAGGCAGATCTCTGTGAGTTGGAGGTCAGGATGATTTACAGATTGAGTTCTGGACAGTCAGGGCTGTTACAGCAAAACCCCGTCTTAAACAAAAACAAAATCAAAACAGAAGTTTGTCTTAGGGTTTCTATTACTACCATGAAGACATACCACAATCATGGCAACTCTTATAGAAAACATTTAATTGGGGCTAGCTTACAGCTTCAGAGGTTTTGTCCATTATAATCATGAAGGGAAATGCATGCAGGCAGACATGGTGCTGGAGAAGGAGCTGAGAGTTCTACATTTGGATCTGCAGCTACCAGGAAGACACTGCCACACTGGGTGTGGCTTAAGCATTGGAGACCTCAAAGCCCAGGCCCATTGATGACTTCCTCCAACATGGCCACACTTACTCCAAAAAGGCCAAGTCTCCTAATAGTATTACTTCTCATGGGCCAAATATTCAAACATGTTAGTCTATGGAAGCCATTTCTAATCAAACAATCACAAAGATATTAAAAAACATTTTTTTGGACACAAGTCTTAACTATGTAGCCCTAGCTGGCCTGTAACTCTCTCTATGTAGGCAAGACTGACCTTGAACTCACAGGGATTCATTTGCCTCTGCCTCCTGGGTTCTAGGATGAAAGAATTATTGTGCTACTATGGCTAGCAAAAATTGATTTTTATTTTACAGGGGCACAAAGATACTAACAAATTAATGAGTGAGTAATATATTTTCAATAATTCACTGCCAGGCAGTGGTGGCATATACCTTTAATCAAAGGGGCAGGTGGATCTCTGAGTTCAAGGCCGGCCTGGTCTACAGAGCTAGTTCCAGCCAGGGATACACAGAGAAATCCTGTCTTGAAAAACAAAAACAGGGCTGGAGAGATGGCTCAGCGGTTAAGAGCACCGGCTGCTCTTCCAGAGGACCTGGGTTCGATTCCCAGCACCCACATGGCAGCTAACAACTGTCTGTAGTTCCAGTTCCAGGCAAACACCAAGGCAAATAAACAAACAAATAAATAAATAAAGTTTAAAAAAAAAAAAGAAAAACAAAAAAAAATTTTTTTCTCAATAATTAGATAATAGACATTCAAACAGTATACAAAGAACCAACCTATGGTTCCAAGTAATCTAATTCCCTTTCCTTAGGCTCACTACAATATATATTAAGTAGAGGATAAAAATGATCATAACTAGGCTCTAGAGATGGCTCAGCTCTTAAATGTTGTAGTAAGTTTTTTTTGGCCCGTTTGGAGCCGGGAGGTTTGTAACTTGGCGTGGTGGCAGTTTGGAACATGGTGTCTTCCATGACTACAGCCAGAGTGTTCTAGGCACTGTAGCTTTGGTTACTTAGAATTCCTCCTTTTCTAGTTCAGAGGTGTGGTTGAGAGTTACTGCATCAGTATATGTAATTCTCGTGTTTTTTTGGGACAGGTTTCACTGTGCAGCCCTTGCTGGCCTGGAACTCACTATGTAGAGAAGGCTAACCTTGAATTCACAGAGAGTTCAACTCAACTCTGCCTCCTGAGTGCTGGGAGTAAAGGCATTGACATCATACCTGGCAGTATCCTAATATATTCATTTGTGGGTTTTGTTTTGTTTTAAAACAGTGTCTCTCTGCATTATTCTGGCTGTTCTGGGACTCACTATGTAGACCAGTCTGGCCTTAAACTCAATAGGGAGCTGTCTGCCTGCTTCTGCCTCTCAAATGCTGGGATTAAAGTCATGTACCACCATACCCAGTCTCCAGGAAGTATTCTTCTGTTTTCCCCAAGATTTGTTTATGTTTGTATTTTTTTTTCAGGAGAGGGTTTCTCTGTATAACAGCTCTGGCTATCCTGGAACTTGCTCTGTAGACCAGGCTGGCCTCAAACTCACAGAGATCCACCTGCCTCTGCTCCCAAGTCCTGGAATTAAAGGCATTCACCACTACCACCACCCTGTTTACATTTATATTTTTATGTACATGAGTGCTCTGTCTTCATGCACACCAGAAAAGCACATCAGATCCCATTACAGATGGTTGTGAGCCATCATGTGGTAGGATCTGAACTCAGGTCCTCCGGAAGAACAACCAACCAGTGCTCTTAACCACTCAGCCATCTCTCCAGCTTCTATTCTTAACTCTTTAAATGCTTCACTACTTCTAATTTAAAACAACTGAAATGAATTCTGCCAACTGAATTTTGACTGATATAGTTGATATCAGTCAACTGATAAACTTGACTTTATAGGCTATCAAAACTGAGCATGCCCAGTGTGCTGACTCCAATCTGTAACCATAGCATTCAGGAGACAGAGGCAGGATGAGTCCTGCAAGCTGGAGGCCAGCCTGGGCTACGTAGTGAGCTCCAAGCTGGTGTGGGTTGCAGAGTAAGATCCTGTTTTCAAATAACTATAATAGTAACTGGGTAGTGGTGGCACATGCCTTGAGTCCCAGAACTAGGGAGGCAGAGGTAGGTGGATCTCTGAGTTCAAGGCCAGCCTGGTCTACAGAACAAGTTCCAAGACAGATAGGGCTACACAGAGAAGTCCAGTCTCAAAAACCAAGAAGCAAACCAAGTCAAAACAACAACAACAAAAAACCAACAATAACAACCAAGTAAAATTTCAAAAAAGACCATGAATGCATTTATCAACACTTCAATAAATCTTTATTGATTGAAGTCCTTTTACTAAGAGGTATTGAGATAAGATTTTTTTTTTTTTTTTTTTTTTTTTTTTTTTAAACTTTATTTTTATTTATTTATTTGCCTTGGTGTTTGCCTGGAACTGGAACTACAGACAGTTGTTAGCTGCCATGTGGGTGCTGGGAATCGAACCCGGGTCCTCCGGAAGAGCAGACGGTGCTCTTAACCGCTGAGCCATCTCTCCAGCCCCGAGATAAGATTTTTATCTAGAGGGAATAGCTTACAAAAATTGTAGATTGATTAAAAATTATATTCCTGGCGAAGTAACTCCACCGAGAGAGAGGAAAAATTAAGGGTTCCAATTCTGGTGTAATCAGCATAGATTACACATGTAATAGTTCATATGCAATTATTTGTATAGTGAAAAGCAGATGAGAATTTAAAAAGAAAACATAAACCTTCTTAAACTTCGTCTGCCAGATGGAGACGAGGGGTCTGCATGGCCTGCTTTATAAAAAAAAAGGCTGTGGCAACAGTCAGATGGGGCAGCAGGTTTTGTACACACTGAAGCTCCAAGGGGAGCACAGGCAAACATTACACACTGAAGCTCCTAGGGGAGCAGAGGCAAACGTGTGGGTATCAGTGGACAGTTCTGTGGTCGGTTCTCTCCTTCCACCATGTGGTCCTGGGAACTGAACTCAGGTTGTCAGGCCTGGCAGTAAGTGCCATGAACCAGTAAGTCATTTTATTGGCCCTAAAGGATTTTTTACTTTTGAAAACATTCATAACAGACATTTTGGTTTTGTTAAAATACTTCTTGTGGGGCTGGGGCTGGGGCTGGGAAGATGGCTTAATGTCTAAGAACACTTTCAGAGGACACAGGTTTGATTCCCAGCACACATGTGACAGCTTACAACTGTAACTCTAGTGTCAGAGCATTGGGTGCTGTTTTCTGACTTCCGTAGGCCCAGGCACGCACATGGTGCACAGACATACATGCAGGCAACACTCACAGACACAAAAATAAAAATTAAAAACATGGAAAATGCTTCTTACATGCTTTTTCCAATTATTTTACCAATTTAAATCATACACAATTTGATATATCTAGTGCAGAAAGAAGCCATGTCTGTTTAGTTGTTTAAATAAATGAAATACTTTTCTATGACTTCATTTTAAATATGATTACAGAGTAAACTGTAGATCAGTCTTTGAGATACCTGAGCACACATAATTTGCTCAGTTTGCATCCATTGCTTTATGTAATTTAGAGTGTTGGGGGGCAAGGTCTCACCTAGCCTAGGCTGTCCCCTAAGTCTCTGTGTGACCAAAGTGTGATGGCTAAAGAAACTCCATTTTATGCCACGACCCACTTAGGTGCCCACCCAGGCACCCACCCTGGCACCCACCCAGGGACTCACCTTGGCACCCACCCAAGCACCACCCAGTACCCACTTAGGCACCCGCCTTGGCACCCCACCAGGCACCCACCCTGGCATCCACCCAGGCACCCATTAGCCATTTGTCTCTAACTCAAGTCCCTGGAAGATAAATTCCTAGTAACCCTGACTCAGGGACCCCTCCTACCCAAGAATATACAGCTACAGCTACAGATATACAGAATATACAGATACAAATATTATCTATTTGTAATATATGACTAACTGCTTTTTATTTGCTTTTGTAATGCAGATTGTTTTAGGTCACTTAATTTAACCTAACAGATCAACTTTTGCTTGCTTGCATAGATTTGAAGGTCTTCTTATGGTTTCCCCCCTTTAAAAATCCTTTCCCATATTCCTCTTTCATGGCAATCTCAAATTTGGCTGAGAGTGCTCATCCTGCTAGCAGCTAGCCAATAAATCTTTTAATTATAGTTGGATTGAATATATGGTCTTTTTCCAGGGGTCACAAACTCTATAGCAAAAGATGACCTCAGGTTCCTGCCCCTCTTTTTCTACCTCGTGCTTGCTGGGATTCCTACCACTATGCCTGCACTCTACAGTGCAAGAGGATTTAATCCAGGTTTCCAGCATGCTAGACTAGCACTCTGTCAACTAAGCCACATCTCTAGCCCTCATGTACTCCTTCCTGACTTAGATGAAGAGCTTAATTTAGATCGTTAAGTATCTGGTCATGGTCTACACTATGTACCAGGTAGTGTTGTATGGGCATCAATGATGAATGGGCATCAGTCATTTCCTGTGCCATGTTCCAGTTCTATTAGCTCTGTTCAAAGTGGTAGCCACTTATGTTTGTGGCTCTAGATCACTTGAAGTGTGGCTAGTATAATTGGGACACTGCCTCTCAAGTTTTGTTTCCATTAATTTAAACAGCAAACATGACAAGTTGTGACATTGGGCAGCACAGGTTGAGATCAAATTCAACAGCTCAGTGGTGTCACTAAAGCATCTATCTTTAAAAGGAAAAGTGACCTATTAATATTCTGGTTTGTGGGTGAACAAGTATTACAGGAGTTGCGGGAAGAAAATTGCAATAAAAGAAACAATATGGGACTGGAGAGATGGCTCAGTGGTTAAGAGCACTGACTGTTCTTCCAGAGGACCCAGGTTCAATTCCCAGAACTCACATGGTGACTCACAATTGTCTGTAATTCTTATTTTAGGGAATTCAATACCCTCACAAAGATATACATGCAGGCAAAACACCAATGTGCATAAAACACAAATAAATAATTAAAAAAACCAAGAACACAATTCTGATTAAAATCTGTCCTTTTGAGGTTGGGGGGATGGCTCAGAGCAGCACTGGATGCTCTGCTGCTATTCCTGAGGATCTGAGTTCAATTCCCAGCATTCACATGGCAGCTCACACCAGTCTGTAACTCCAGTTCCAGGTCTTCTGACAATCTATGCAGGCAAAATACCAATGAACATAAAATGTGTGTGTATCTGTCCTGTCTGATTAAAATGTTTCTTAAAACATTCAGAATATAAAGAAAAACCAAAGATAGTTACCAATAATCAAAAAAGGCAGATATAAAAACCTTAGGTTTTGGGGGTTTTTGAGACCGGGTCTTGCTATGTAGCCTAGGATGGCCTTGAGTTCTTGATCCCCTGTCTCTGCCTTACTTCCCAGTTGCCTGGGTTCAAGGTATCTGCCACCATTACTGGCAATAAAATTATCTTTTTAACATCTAAAATACTCCCAATTGACATATCTGAGAGAAAAATAAAGATAGTTTTACTTGTTTATTTATAGTTTTTTTTTTTTAAGACAGGGAATATCTGTGTATTCCTGGCCATCCTAGAACTTCCTCTGTAGACCAGGCTGGCCTTAAACCAGAGATCTACCTGTCTCTGCCTCCCAAAGGCTGTGATTATAGGCATGTGCTACCACCACCCAGCTTAATTATTTAAATATTGTTTTTACAATGTATGCCTAGAACCTGAATTTTATTATCTGGAAGTAGTTCTAAGATCAATTTCATTTTTTTGCAGATTTATCACAGATTTCCTTCTCCTCTCCACTGATAAGACAACCTCATCATTATCAGAGGCTGACCTTAACTCTGGATTCTTTTGTTTAGATTTCTGAGTGCTAGTATTATAGAAACTCAGCACCATTGTTCAGCTGATTTTTATTTTTTTTGTGGTGCTTGGGATTGTATTTAAGGTCCCACACATTCTAGGCAAACATTCTACCATTGAGTTAGTTACATCTCCAGCATGATCAGATTTCTTTTCTTTTTTTGGGGGTGGTGGTGGTTCACTATGTAGCCCTGGATGGCTTAAACTCACAATGTAGACAAACCAGGCTGACCTTGGACTCAAAAATCCCTCTGCCTTTGCTTCCTGACTCCCGGGATGAAAGGTGTAAACTCCATCTCCAGCCCTAGAGTCCTAAAACAGAGTTCAGTTATGTAGAGGAAGCTGGAGCTCCCAGGCAGATGCACACAACTCTCGAAAGCATACACCACTGTGGTTACACTTGACTGCACTTGGAGTTAATATTGCTTCATACACTTCCTGTATGGTGCATTCTTCCTGAACAGTGACTTTTCATCGTTACTAACCAAAGTCTAGTTGAGTAAAACGGACAAATTAGAATACTTGTTCTGGCTGATTTCTGTCAAACTAACAAAAAGTTCATAGAAATAGAATGTTGAGAATTCCAACCTTCTGGAAATGGAACTCACTATCTTCCTGGCTGTCCTAGTATTAGGTAGATCATCTTATTTTTGGTGCTGGGCATTCAATTCAAGGGCCTGACACACTTCCTGTATTTCTAGCTCTCTGTTGTTGGGAACTACCACTTCATTGGAGAAATGTTCTCTTAATTCATCCTTCTTTTCTGGTCTTTGATGCTAAAACTACCATGATAAAGGACAAAGCCAGGAATAGTGGTGATGATTATGGAGGTGGGGCAGTCAGATCTCTGTGAGTTTGAGGCTACAAACACACTCCTCCCAGCAACAGAACACTGACTAAGATACCAGGTCTCACTATGGAGCCCTAGGCAACTCTCATAAAGGAAAACATTTAATTGGGGTTGGCTTACAGGTTCAGAGGTTTAGTCCATTATCATGTCGGGAAGCACAGTGGCAGACATGGTGCTGGAGAAGTAGCTTTGAGTCTTCTATCAAAGGCGGCAGGAAGAGAGAGTGAGCCACTGGGCCTGGCTTGAGGTCCTGAAACTTCCAAGTCTCCCCACTTCTTCCAACAAGGATGCCTGTCCTGATCTTTCAAAGAATGCCACTCCCTCTAAGCCATTTTCATTCAAATCATCACATCCATTCTCCAAAATAAATGCTTATATATTTACATATACATACTTAAATAGGAACAGAGAATGCTAAAATAATGCAGGCTTTTAAACTTATTTTTTAAAGAGTTAGTCATTTATTTTATGTGGGTTTTGCCTGAATGTATGTCTGTGTACCACTTGGGTGTGTGGTGCCTACAGAGGTACCAAACAGGGCATCATCAGATTCTCTGGTACCGGTGTGAAAGATAGCTGTGAAACACCACATGGGTGCTGGGAATCCAACCGGGATCCTCTGTAAGAGCAGCCAGTGCTATTAACTGCTATGCCTCCTTTCCAGTCTCAAATTTAGGTTTTTCAGGTTTTTAACCCTTGTAAAGTTCAAACTTTTTTGCAGGACACTTTTTTCATCTTTAAACATTTTTTTTTTTTTTTTTTTTTTTTTTTTTTTTTTTTTTTTTTTTTTTTTTTTTTTTTTTTTTTTTTTTTTTTTTTTTTTTTTTTTTTTTTTTTTTTTTTTTTTTTTTTTTTTTTTTTTTTTTTTTTAAACTTTTATTTATTTATTTGCCTTGGTGTCTGCCTGGAACTGGAACTACAGACAGTTGTTAGCTGCCATGTGGGTGCTGGGAATCGAACCCGGGTCCTCTGGAAGAGCAGACGGTGCTCTTAACCGCTGAGCCATCTCTCCAGCCCCTAAACATTTTTTTTATACTTTTATTTATTTATTTATTTGCCTTGGTGTTTGCCTGGAACTGGAACTACAGACAGTTGTTAGCTGCCATGTGGGTGCTGGGAATCGAACCCGGGTCCTCTGGAAGAGCAGACGGTGCTCTTAACCGCGGAGCCATCTCTCCAGCCCCTTTTTTCATCTTTAATTTTGGGGGTGGGGGAGCATCTGAATCAAACAGAAAAGATTTTAGGGAGAACTGGTGGACCATTTCTTTAACTCCTATTTATTTTCTCAATGCACTAGTTTTCGACGGTGACATTTCCTTATCTGTCCCCAGCTTCTCAACTTCTTCCACACATCTTCGGTACACTTCGATTTTATCTTAAATTGAAAAATAAATCTCTATAACTTTCAGTTTTGTTGGTGTATGCCAGTGGCCTCACACACACAGGGCTGTACATTGTGCAGAAACACTTGGAACCGGGATTCTAAAACGATAAGCGATGCAAAGTATAAAGGAGAAAATAGCGTATGTTAAAAGCAGGACAGTGGAAAATACACATATCTTTCTGAGGGAAGAAATGACTCTAGGGGAAAAACAAAGCAGGCTAGAGGAGGAAACAACCCACAGCTGGGAAATGAAGAAGCACATTTAGGACTGAAGGGCAGTCAATGATCTTGGGCAATTCTCCAAGGTTTAAAGTAATGAGGCACTTAGGGCGTGATAGGCTTCTCTCTGGAAAGAAATGTTGTACCTTTGTTTACCAAGGGCCAGTCATTCAATTAGTCATTGAAATTCTGAGGGGTGGTGTGGTGGGATAGGGTGTTCTGTACTGGAACTGGATTACAAAGATAAAAAGAACTCAGTTCCTGACCTTAAGCACACCTAGTTTTAAAAAACACCTTCAGGTGGGTGTTACAAGGCCTTTGGCGAAAAGAAGCTATTGAAACCATAGCAGTCCATAGGCTTCACAGAGGAAGTGAGTTGTGGGCTGGGAACCAACAGGGCGACTTGGACATGTCTGCCAGCAAAGAGTCCGGTTTGCAAATAATCTATGCAACCCACGCGGGTCTGTGTGGATCGTTTCGTTGACTCGCCACACTCAGTAATTGCCAACAGCTGCCCTCGAATATTCAGTTTTAACGATGATGACATTTTGCACACGCACTTTTAGGGTCGGGTGGGGTAGGTGTGTGCGGAGATCCTCGAGGTTTCCCCTCATCTTTTTAAAAGGAGAAGAAAAGCATTCAAATTAGCGGAAAGGCGGTTAACACCCGCAGCCCCGACTCTACAGAACGTACCGCCTCTTGCCCTAAATCCACTGGGCACATCGCCCGAGGCAAGGGCCTAACAAACGCCAACCGCCACGGGGCCCCGCAACCGCTGCAGAGCCGCGCGCAGCGGGCGTTGCGCCGTCCGGACTTGAAGCCAGGCGAAGATCCAGGCTGGGGATGTTGACGAGCAGTTCCTTCAGCCAATTGGAAGCCAGATCGACTTTTCCCTTGGCCAATAGGAACGGAACCTCGGCGAGGGGGCGGGAACTCTTGGCCGAGGGATTCGATCCCGCCCGGCGGCAGTCAAGGCGGGGAGCGGATTAGGGAGGAGGGAAGACCGGAAGCCACGGCCCCGGCCCCATCCTTACTTTCACGTTCCCCCCGGGGGCTGCGAGCTTGCGAAGCTGGCGGAGGGAGAAGCTGGCGGCTGGCTGGGAGATAAAGGGAAGCGTCCCCTCAGCCCGCGCTCCCTCCTCAGCCACGGGCTCTTGGAGCGCGCCGCGGAGGACACCGGGGCCGCTCCGAGCCGCGCTGAGGAGGTGCAGCCCGGGGTGGGGACTGATCGGCGACATCTGAGGCCCGTCTCCCACGCCACCTCGACCGCCGCCATGTCCTCCACCTCCTCCTCTCCTAAGGAGGAGACGTACGAAGAAGAAGAAGACCGCGAGTTCGAGAGCCAGGCCAAGCGCCTCAAGACCGAGGAAGGAGAGATCGTCTACTCGGCCGAGGAAAACGAGAATCGCCAGGAAGCGACGCCCCAGGCGGGGAGCGATAGCGACAGTGGCGGCGGCGAAGGCGACGGCGGCGAAGGAGGCATCGGTGGCGGCGGTGGCGGCGACGGCGAGGAAGGCGACGGTGGAGAAGAAGGTGACGGGGACGAAGGCGACGACGGCGATGAAGGAGGGAGCGGCGGCGACGAAGGCGGGAGCGGCGGCGGCGGCGGCGGCGGCCGCCCGCGGAGCATGCCTCAGTCCATGGTAACAAAGCGCGGCGCCGCGTCCCCCTCCAGCAGGGCCCCGGCGGCGGGGGTTCGGCCTGGGTGCTGCTGCGTGGATGCCGAGTGTATTGTTGGGGATTCGGGTTTATTCTTTTTTATTGATTGTTTAACGTTTCCCGAATGGTGACGGTGGCTTGAGCTTGGACTTCGGGTACCGGGCAGCCGGGTCCTGAACTTGGGGAGGGGCGGCGGGGGCGGGTGTCGCTTCCGCTCCGGGAGCCCGAGCCGCGCGCCCTCGGCGGGATCATCAGCTCTTTGTTAGTTGAACAACTCTGGCTTGGGAGGCTGTGCTGGGGACCCGGCTGGATACGACCCCTCGGCCCGCAGCATCCTCCTCACTTTGGGCAGCATCACAGCTACCCGGCTTTCCTGACCTCATCTCCAAGAAAGCCGGGACTAAATGATAAATGACGTCCTCGTGCCCTAAACTCTAGTTCCCTTGCTAGGGTTTTTTTTTTTTTCTTTTTCTTTTTTTTTTTTTTTTCTTTCTCCTTCTTGCTTGCTTTTAAGAGATGTTTGCGGGCCTGGAGTCCAAGCTGGGCTACCTACTTTTTGGGCGGTGGCTCAAGACAGTTTTCACGTATAAAATGTTACAAAAATGTGTGGCCATCGTGTGTCCCCGCTCTCAAGAAAAACGTTCGCAAGTGATTTGAGTTTTTCATTGGTAAGTGTGCTCCATATTTCTCCCCAGGGAAGAAGGAAATGAATTCAGAACTGTATTAAACACTTTCCTCGAATCCTCATCGGAAATGTTAGCTAGAGATGGAAGGAATGTGAACAGCACAACCCACAGCTTCAGTTCCTTGGAGAGTTTAAAGAAACAAAGCTATCCAAACTCTTGTTGGAGCCCTTAAACTGTCTTGATGGCTTAAGATACTCCTTAAACATGCCCATGAAGTTACACGTCTTCCACCATTAAGGTGTTCAATCAGAGGCAAAATAGTTGCATGTGTGGGGTACAGAACAAGCTCCCATGGCAACCTCTTAAGTTGGATCCCATGGGGATAGAGTTACAAGTATAGTTAAGTTGTGAGTCACCTGACCTGGGTGCTGGGAATCAAACTGGTCCTCTGTGCAAGAGCACTGTTTGCTTTTCTGATGAGCACTTTTTTCTGCCCTTGTTTGGATTTTTTACAAAATTACATTCATTTGTATGTGTGTGCATCGAGGTGTGCGCACGTGGAGGTCATGGGACAGCTACTTCCATCATGTGAGTCCTGGGGGTTGAATTTCGGTCACTGGCAGCACCTTCACCTGAGCCATTTCATTGACCCAGTTTGAATTTTTTATGTAGAAATTCTTATATTTTTAGATAATGAAAATGAGATAAGTAGATTTGCTCACTTTTTAAAGGAATTTCTTTTCCATGCTGTAACTACTCACAACTGATTCTTGAAGGCCTTTTGGACAATATCAGTTGCAGTTGTTATTTTTGGCTTTCTGTCAACCTTCTTTAGATACTCAAAATGTAACTTGGGAGTGTGAATAAATAGAGGGACTCTTAATATCACTATCAACTATTGTAAGAGTTGCAAATAGGATTATTAGAAGCGAGGTTTTGGTCCTTTTGCCGAAAGCCTTGATTGTTTGTGAAAGATACTTAAAACAGTTGTCAAGGGGAGATGGATGGGGGTAAGAGCCTGTTTCAGTTACTAGAGCCCACATGGTGGATGTTGTCCTCTGACTTGTATACGTGTGTGTATACATACGCATGATAAAATTTTTGTTTCAGAAATGGGTTGTTTTTGAATAGGGAGAAATTGTAATTAACACAAGTTAAACAGTGGAAGTGGTATTGGGCAAGGGCTTGGGGTAGATCAGTCTAGGCTTAGCATACAATTTTTGTGACCTTGAGAAAGTCAGTTAACTGCTACTCTTTAGTTTCTTTAGCCTGTATTCAAACTGTCCATGCTTTCCTTCCTTGAGGCTATAGTTAACTAAATACAGCTTTTAAATGACCAAAGCAGAAACCAATATATCAAGTTGGCTGGTCATCTGTGAGTACTTAGGCAAGGTGCTTTCATTTAATTACATAGCTGGAGCTAGGGCTGTAGTGTGATGGCCTCGGTGGTGTGCTTGACTAGCATGTATAACTTTTGACCCTACCAACACTCCTCTCCAATAAAATAATTTGTAAATTTAACACCAGAGTTGGTGGGCTAATGTGAAGTTTAGTGAAGACTTATTTTTCCCTTCTCAAATTTTTTCCCCTGAAAATTCCAGTACCATTTTGAAGTCATTGTAGTTAGGAAACATGTACATAATTAACATTGTTATCAAGGTAGAGTCTAGCGCTCCATCATGTTGAAATAAGTTTTTCATTTACTGAAGGCTTTAGTCCAACTTCAGTGGTCCTTAGTCTATAGAAGAAATACATGTGTGGTCAAACTGTTAAAGTAAATGCAGATTAAGTACAGGATGAACTGTCTTTTCAACTCTAGTTGGAAATTTGTGTAGTGAAAAGTAAGATTTAAAGGATTCCTACTGTTTTGACTTTTCATGATTTAATAACTAAGTTTAAAGAAGAATGTGAATAAGAACAGTTAAAATGGGAGTGTGAATCTTTAGCAATGGTCTCACTGTTTGAAGGTAGAGAAATACGAAGGCTGTAATTCCAGTACCCAGAGGTAGAGATGGGGAGCATTGCTGTGCCACTTGAACTGAGTTCCATATCAAAACTCTAGAAGGAGGGAGGGAGAGGAAAAAGAGGAGAATGAGAGGACGTGCAATTGAGATTGATTGATTTGCATGTTGGGTAAATAACATGCATATCGATCAGTGTCTCCTGATACTTTTTCATAGTTACTTTATTCTTTTGGAATAAATAGCTTGTGATTTTTTTTTTTCCCCCAACACTTTTATTTATTTATTTATTTGCCTTGGTGTTTGCCTGGAACTGGAACTACAGACAGTTGTTAGCTGCCATGTGGTTGCTGGGAATTGAACCCGGGTCCTCTGGAAGAGCAGATGGTGCTCTTAACCGCTGAGCCATCTTTCCAGCCTCGTGATTTTTTTAAAACTTATTTTTGAAACAGGCTCTCATTTTATACCCTTGACTGTCTTGGAATTCAATAGAGATCCACTTTCCTTCTGCCTCCTGTGTGCTGAAATTAAAGATGTGTCACTCTACCTGATCAATTTATTTTTTTATTGTGTATGCATTTGTCTGCATGTCACTGTATGCTTGCCTGGTGCCCATGGAAGTCAGAAGAAGGCCTCAGATCCTCTGGTACTGGAGTTAAAAGATGATTGAGAGCCATTATGTGGTACTGGAAGCCTAACTTGGATCCTCTTCAAAAGCAACAAGTGCTAGGCCATCTCTGCATCCTCTATAAGTAGCAATCCTAAATTTGGCAGGCATAACCTTAATTTCAAGAAAGAAATTAGACCTACAAATATTAGGGCTTCACTTACCAAAACCAATTTATTTGCCAAATTAATTTAAGAACCAAGTTTTTCAAGTGTTGTGTTCAATTAGTGAATAAACAGGCAAATCCAGGATTGAGTGATAGCTAGGCAGCTGTAGTCCCAGGTACTCAGGAGGGTAAAAGAGTATGTAGGATTACTGGAGCCGAGGAGAGCCATAGCAGTCTGGGCAATATGGTAAAACTAACTGTCTTACATTCAGAAACAGTGGTACACATCTATAATCCTAGCAATTCTAATACTCCTTAGTGGACAGACACAGGAGGAGGATGGGTGGGAGGTTAGCCTGGGCTACAGATCCTATCTCAGAAAACCAAAAAAGGTAAGGAATGAGGTCGCAGTTGGGAAGAGGCAAGATAATCAGTAAAAACTGGCCCTAGGTGCATGAGTTGAGGTTGGCTTGGACTTCACACTATCAAAATAACAGCAACAACAAAGTTGCCCAAACAGAAAGCTCCAAAAAGGAAAAAAAATGCCTTAAATAGCTAATACGGTACTATTTAGGGTTTTCAAATGTTAGTAAAGTAAACTTGTAAGGTAGTAAGACAGATGAAATTGGTGCCCCTAAAATTTCCAAATGAAAGATTATAGCCATATAGGAAAAAAGTTTGGGGGATGAGATGTGGTGGGAGGGGGAAGGGACCTTGAATAAGGATATACCAGGTTAGAAAGTGTGACTTCTTGGTTCATAATAATAATAATAATAATAGTAATTTAAAAAAAAAAGAGAGAAAAGTAAAAAGTTTGATTGGCTTGTGAGAATTTGTCCATGAGATTGCCCTTGAATGGCTGTGTAGCATGGCTATGACCAGACAAACCATGTGCTTGGTGGATACTCATTGAGCCTTCTTTATAGTTAGGCCCAATTTATCTAAAGAAGGAATTGAAAAATTGTTAAGAAAAAAAAAAGCATATGTATTGAAAGGATGTTTGCATTTGCCTGGGTTATATACACCTGAAATATTACTTCGAGGCTGGGAATAGATAAAACAGAACAGGAAAGAGCCTAGCTATTAAAGAATTTGAAATGGAAAAACTGCTATAGGAGAAAAGATTTAAAAATGATGATTGTGAGTGATGGGATTGTGGGTCTTTATCACCACATATGCTTTAGTTTGCATTATAGAGATTATCAATACTGATTTATTTACCCACTAGTTTAGAAATGATGTAATAGGACAATATAAGGCTCAGTGGTAGAATACTTGCCTAGCATGAGAGAAGCGTATTCCTTGATACAACAACTACATATATAATACATGCCTGATTTTAGTGAGGTAAAAGGCTTTGTGCTGCAGAAGATTTCTTGTCACAGGTATATATCAAATTGAAAAAAAGTAATTTAAGAAGAGTGTTACTTGTTGAGATATAGCTAGATTTGTGCTTGTCTTTTGTGTATGAAGCCTCGGGTTTGATTTCCTATGATGCATAAACAGGCTATTCTAGTGCATATCTACAATCTTAGCAGGAAGATCAGAAATTCAAGGCCATCTTCTGCTACATAGCAAGTTTGAAGCTGGCCTTGAATGTATGATCTTGTTCTATTTTATTTTATGTGCATTGGTGTTTTGCCTTGGAACTGAAATCACAGTTGAGCTGCAATGTGGGTGCTGGGAACTGAACTCAGGACCTCTGGAAAAGCAGCCAGTGCTCTTAACCACTGAGCCATTTCTCCAGCTCTGAGATCTTGTGTTTTTTTTAAAGTTAACATTTTCTGTAGAAGGGGGGGATAGAAAACTAAGCCTTGGAGGGAGTGGTAGGTAGAAATATAATTTGAAAAGGCTGGAAATTGTCACCTTTTCAATTGGGAATAACTGGAATTTTAGTTTTTTAAAAACGAATGATAGGAAAGTTTCTATATGAAAGAGATGGGAATCTGGTATGGCAGGGCAGCATACTCTTCAGCAATAAGGAGGTTGGCAAATTCTGGGCTAGCCAGGGCTGCATAGTGAGACCCTATCTCAAACAGAAGTATGTATGAGAATATAATTAAAATTAGAGAAATACCAGGGTAGGTAATCTAAGAATGATAGATTGGGAATAAAGAAGGTACAAGGAGCATGAGGTGCTTTTCTTGCCCTGAGACTGAGAAAAATCACCTTTCCCCAAAATAATACTATATTATAGTTACCAACTTTCCTTTTATAAGTTCTTTTTAAAATTTTCCTTGACACAATAATATTAAATATTTATGGGGTACAGACCCATAATTTGTATATAATAGATTGACCCAATCAGAGCAGGAACATCTTTATGTCCCTCAGCTTTTGAGAATTACTTTGGAATAAATAGTGAATTCTTTTGAAGGATTTTAAAAAATTGGTCTGTAATCCATTTTTGTGAAAAGACCAATTTGAAAAGTAGCCATTTTTTGCACTTTATTCATCATAGTTATTATTCATGATGGGCAATTCTTAGAGAAAAACTGGCAAAGGTAGAAGATCAAGTTACTGCCAAGATACGGGAATAGGGAGGGAGGCTCTAGAGGCAAAACTGAATTGAGAGGTGAATTTTCTTTTTTTTCTTTTTTTTTTTTTTTTTTTTTTTTTTTTTTTTTTTTTTTTTTTTTTTTTTTTTTTTTTTTTTTAAAATTTTTTTTTTGATTTACTTATTTATTATGCATACAGTTTTACAGAAGAGGGCGCTAGACCTCATCATAGATGGTTGTGAGCCACCATGTGGTTTTGCTGGGAATTGAACTCAGGAACTCTGGAAGAACAGTCAGTGCTCTTAACCTCTGAGCCATCTCTCCAGCCCCCTTTTTTTTCTTTTTTAGCAGATTAGAAGCATTTTTATTCCCTAGATCTCTTAAGCACACTAATTAAAACTTAAAACATAACTTAGGTTCTCACTGCAACCAAAAATT
The DNA here is from genome assembly GCA_004025045.1 of Sigmodon hispidus. Taxonomy (NCBI): domain Eukaryota; kingdom Metazoa; phylum Chordata; class Mammalia; order Rodentia; family Cricetidae; genus Sigmodon; species Sigmodon hispidus. Next base: position 44,459 of record PVIH01001644.1, read on the forward strand.
ATACAGGTGAAAGAGTTTCAAACCTGGGACAAATGACTGAGGTGCCTGCTTAATGTAGCAAAGCAGACCTGGCCCCGGAGGTGAATTTTCTTATATCAAAGATTTTTTTTTAATTGGATTAGCATTGATATATTTTCTTGAGTATAGAAGGTGAATTTTATAATAGAATAGAAAGTGCAGTTAGAAGCCAGATGATGGACAGTTGGAGAAATATGAAAACAAACTGTTAGATTTGTGAAATTGAATTATTTTTGTCTTATGAAAATGGTAAAGGTTATGTAAAAGAACATCATTATTGTTAGGATGTTGAGCTGTCTAGTGATGAAGTATTGTGATGCCCATAATCATGTTTCCTGTAATTTAAGGATAAAAATATTTGTCTATCCATATATAAAATACAGTGGTAAAATTCCCCCCTGGGGGGGGCAATATTTTGTGTTTTAGGAAATAAGCTGTGAATTATTACATTATATAATATGTAAGACAAAATGTATACAAAAAAGCACCCATGAGCCCACCACCTAAATCAAACATTGCCTATTACTGTAACACTCCCTTCCTGACTTGAACACTTTTTAAAGAAATTTATTTTGTGCATGCAAACAATTTCCTCCATCCACTATGTATGTGTGGGTTCTGGGGATTGGACTTTGGTGTCAGTCATGGTAGCAAGTGCCTGTGCCTTTTATTCACTGAGCTGACTTGCTGTTCTCAAGATTATTCTTTGTAGAAATAAAATTTCAGAGATAGGTGAATCCCTGTGTTTGCTTTATAATGACGAGTTGAATTTACTGAAAGATGCAGTTTAGACTTTTGAAGACTTTTAAACTAACTGAAACATTGTTTTCTAGGAAGGAGGTGGAAGCCATCATAAAGTTTCTGTTTCCCCTGTTGTTCATGTTAGAGGGCTCTGTGAATCTGTGGTGGAAGCAGACCTTGTGGAGGCACTGGAGAAATTCGGGACGATATGGTAAGGACAGCAGAACTTAATAGACAAAGAAAATAATGTGATAGGACAAGCCTTGCTTGATTGCTTCAAGTTGGTATTTAGCATTGGATGTATTGTTTGCCTGTGTATGATTTTCTTTGGGAAACAAACTTTTTCCACACTTTTTTTTGGGGGTGGTGGTGGGGGAGGGTCGGCACAGAGTTTCTCTGTGTAGTTCTATCTTGGAACTCATATGTAGACCAAGCTGGCCTCAAACTCAGAGCTCTATTTGTCTCAGTCTGCTAAGTATTGGGATCAAAAAATGTGCACCACCATTTTTAACTTTTAAAATGTTTTAACTTTTAAAATTTACTTATTCATAGTGTGTGGAGGTCAGAGGACAACTTGAGGGAATTTAAAGTGAGTTTTTCAGGTTGTACTTATCCAGTGATCCCCCTTGCCAGGCCCACCTGAGGAAACTTGTCAGCTTATTAATATGTTATGTGTTCTGCTGCTAGGGATTGACCTTTGTACACATTATACATGTCAGGCAGACATTGCCACTGAGCCTTAATCTTGTTTTTGACTTTAGTAGGTGCTTATGTTGACCCATCACTTGCCATTCAGCATGTTTGAAGGTAATTTTTTGTGGTATTGAGTTGATAGTGCTGACTCCTCATGCTTGTTGGCCCTTTCATTTCTCTTTTTGCTGTTTGGCCTTTTTCATATTCTTTTTAAAGATTAAGAAAATTTGTTCACCAGGCTGTTTGAGCACATGCTGAAATGTCTGTGACATTTAAATTCTTCCTTTCTTTGTCTTTATAAAGTCACTGTCCTGGGAACTTTTGGGTTTGCTTATTATAGTTAATGTCTTTTGAGTATAGGGTTTTATTTTTTTGTTTTTTGTTTTTTTTTTTTTTTTTTTTTTAAACAGGGTCTCTACACAGCCCTGGCTGTTCTCGAACTCACTGTATGTAGGCCAGTCTGTCCTGGAACTCGTAGTGATTCAACTAACTGCCACTGCCTTCTGAGGGATCAAGGTGTGCTTTGATCACATTGCCCAACTAGAAAGCAGATTTATTATGACCACATCTAAAATAGGCCAGTTACCTTTGTTTTTAATTTTTCTGTTTCTGTTTTTAACTTTGCAAGAAAATTTATGTTATTTGAGAGGTACTTATTTTTAAATTATTTACTTTTTAAAGATTTGTTTTCATGTGTAAGTGTTTTGTCTTCATGTAGTATGGTTCCTCCCACAAAGATCTTAAAAGAGAGTGTTGAATCTCCAGGAACTGGAGTTACTTGTGACTCACCATGTGGGTGTCAGAACTGAACCCTGGTCCTCTATAAGAGTATTAAGTGCTGTTAATTGCTGGGTTATCTTACCCCTCCTTTATCTTTTAAATAAAAGGCCTGATTCCAGGGTGGGTTACTATTTTACTTATAAAAGACTTTAGAACCTTATTAAAAGAATTGATTTCTAGAAGGAATGTTTTCTAGGATTTAATTTATATTTTGTACTTAGCTTTAAATCAAAGACCTTACTGTTTCACTGTTTACTTTTTAGTGATGTGGGTGGGGATAACTAACCAGCCTCTTAGGTCAACATATACTTATTACCTGTTGTGTGCCAGGCTGTTTCTGTCTTCGGGGAATATAAAATTATGTGAGGCAGGTTCTGAAGAAAATAGAGTAATAGTTACTCATGGAGATCCTATAGTATGCTAGGCTGTTTGCCAGGCACTTTGTACATAGTAACTCTAATCTTGACTGCAACTCTCCAGTTTTATAGAAGAGGAAAGTGGTAAATTACTGAAGTATAGAATGATATGTTTTATTTGTTTGTTTTATTTACTAACGCTGTACTTTTGTTAGTTTCTATATGAAGCTGTGGGCCCTGGGTGCCTATTATGCAGAGTGGTTTGAGTACCTGACTTGATGTGATTTGTTGTTGTTTTTTTTAAAAACAAGGTTTTTCCGTAGCAGCCTTGACTGTCCTGGAACTCGGTAAACCAAGCTGGCTTTGAGCTAGAGAGCCATCCCCAAGTGCTGGGATTTAACGTCCAGTACCACCATGCCAGATGGTTTTTGTTTTTTTATATGATTAAACTGTGTTGGTTGTATATCAAGGCAGTTAAAAGTTCTTATTTCTGTCAGGAGTATAATGTTTCTCCTGTTGTAAAACATGCACTGTGATTTTTCTCTTTCTTCCTTTTAAAAAAATAATAATTTAGACAGGGTCTCACAATGTAGCAACCCTGGTTGACCAGAGACTCATAGGCCGGGCTGTCCTAAAATCCACAGGAATCTTCCTAGCTCTGCCTTTTGAGTGCTGTGATTACTTGATTTATTTTGTATACTAAAATATATTCCTTTGAAGGAATATATTTCAAAGGAATATATTTTCAAAAGTGAATACTTCATCCTCCTGTTCATAATCAACCATGATTATTGTATTTTTCTAGTTATCTTTTCATGTACTTTTAAAAGTATTTTGGAGTAAATTATTCAGATGAACTTTAGTCAGTCTATGGTTGCTTCTGTTTGTCTGTTTTTAATAAGATATAGAAATTGTTAATTCTTAGTTATTGTTATGTGGGTATTTCTGCTGTTTCTTTTTGAGATGGGCTGGCTTTGAGTTTACAATCCCCTTTTGTCTTCACTTCCCAAATGCTGAGATCACAGCTTTGCCACCATGTCAGATAGTTGATGTTCAACAATGGGTTTTGCTTGCTGATCTTCTGTGGAGTTCTTAGTTTCTGAATCTTGATGTAGTCTAATTACTGTATGGGAGGGGTGTAAGTGGTTGATAACTGAATTGGGCTTGAGTGGGGCATGAGATGAATAAGCTTTCAGTCATGGGGCCAATTAAGTGTGCTTTTACTTGACTAAGTAGGTATAATGTTATATTCTGATATTTCTTTCTTTTCAGCTATGTGATGATGATGCCTTTTAAACGACAGGCTCTAGTGGAGTTTGAAAATATAGACAGTGCCAAAGAGTGTGTGACATTTGCTGCAGATGAGCCTGTGTACATTGCTGGCCAACAGGCTTTCTTCAACTATTCAACAAGTAAAAGAATCACTCGGCCGGGAAATACTGATGATCCATCAGGAGGCAACAAAGTACTGCTGCTCTCAATTCAGAATCCTCTTTATCCAATTACAGTGGTATGTATTTAGTAAAACAAACTACTTCTATAACTACTAACCTGTGTGTAGTTTTATTATCTGCTAACTAGATTTTTGTTTGTTTTTGTTTTGAAACATGGTTTCATTATGTAACCCTGGCTGGCCTGGAACAGCAATTGCTGTACCAGGCCTAGATCAGGTTGGCCTGGAAGTTAGAGAGATCTGCTTGCTTCTCAAGTGCTGGGATTTAAAATGTGCAATGACTTGCTTTTTTTTTTTTTTTTAAAGAATTGTTATGTGTATGAGTGTCTTCACATTTGTGCAGTGTCTTTGGAGATCAGAAGAGAGAAGAGAATATCATAGATCCCCTGGAACTAGAGTTACAGGTGGTTGTTAGCTATGTTGCTGGAAATCTGATCTAGGGTGTGAGCCAACTCTAGCCAAGTGGTTCTTAACTGGGATCACATATCAGAGATTTTACATATCAGATATTTACATTGTGATTCATAACAGTAACAAAATTAGAGTTATGAAGTAGCAACAGATAATTTTATGGTTGGGGGTCATCATAGTATGAAGAACTGTATTAAAAAATTAAAGCAGGGGCTGGAGAGATGGCTCAGCGGTTAAGAGCGCCGTCTGCTCTTCCAGAGGACCCGGGTTCGATTCCCAGCACCCACATGGCAGCTAACAACTGTCTGTAGTTCCAGTTCCAGGCAAACACTAAGGCAAATAAATAAATAAATAAAGTTTAAAAAAAAAAAAAATTAAAGCATTAGAAAGGTTGAGAACCACTGGGCTAGCCCCAGTCTTACCCTTTTAAACAGTGTGGTTAGTAGCTGAGTGTGGTGGATCATGCCTCTAGTTCTAGCAATCTAGAGGCAAAAGCAGGTAGATCTCTTTAATTCCAGGCTCTCCTGGTCTGTGGCTACTTAGGACTATACAATTAGATCCTTTAAGAAATGTTTAGTGATTATGAGGAATGATATCTTTAAATTTTTACTTTTTAGATAAAACAATAAGATATATATTTTTAATGTTTTTTAATATAAAAATTAAGAAATATTCTTTTTTTTTCTTTTCATAGGATGTTCTGTATACAGTATGCAACCCTGTTGGAAAAGTACAACGTATTGTTATATTCAAGAGAAACGGCATACAAGCAATGGTTGAATATCCTTTATGTGTAAATGTGTTACTGATGTATAGAAGTGTTTGTAATTCATATTTTTTCTGCTTGAGCATTTCTAGGCAAGTGGCACTTTTTCCTCTTAGAGCAATCTTCTTGACTTAAATTTGTTTTTTTTTTTTTAATTTTTTTTTTTTTTTTTTTTTTTTTTTTTTTTTTTTTTTTTTTTTTTTTTTTTTTTTTTTTTTTTTTTTTTTTTATTATTTTGAGGGGGTATTGTGTAACCCTGGCTGGTAATAACTCAGAGAAAAGCCTACTTTCTGAGTGCTGAGATTAAAGGTGTGTACCACCATACCATGCTTACTTATACTTTGAAAATGAAACTGCCCTACTCTAGGGAATTTTACTATTTTCTTAAAAATAACTTTGTACTGTAGAATAGTTTAAGATACTGGGGATTGAACTCAGGGGTTGAACATGTGAGGCTGAGTACTGTGTAACTTCCTTTGCCCTATTTTTACTTTGAGAACAAAATTTGTTTCCAGGTTGTAGAGCGCCCTTCACTAAGATGATAGACCTGGGGCTGGAGAGATGGCTCAGCGGTTAAGAGCACCGTCTGCTCTTCCAGAGGACCCGGGTTCGATTCCCAGCACCCACATGGCAGCTAACAACTGTCTATAGTTCCAGGCAAACACCAAGGCAAATAAATAAATAAATAAAGTTTAAAAAAAAAAAAAAAAAAAAAAAAAAGATGATAGACCTTACTCTATGCTCTTCTTTGTAGTACTTCTAGTGATTTGGAAGGATTAATGTAGATAATGTTGATGGTGTTCTATTTTCTTTGTTATTCTCAGTCTTTAAAATACTTTTTTATGGGGCTGGAGAGATGGCTCAGCGGTTAAGAGCACCCTCTGCTCTTCCAGAGGACCCGGGTTCGATTCCCAGCACCCACATGGCAGCTAACAACTGTCTGTAGTTCCAGTTCCAGGCAAACACCAAGGCAAATAAATAAATAAATAATAAATAAATAAAGTTTAAAAAAAATAAAAAAAAAATACTTTTTTATAAGTAAAAATTTATTTATAAATTTTATTTGGAAAAACATTTCCAGAAACACAGAGTTAGATTTTTTTATTTCTTAATTACTGGGGATGAAGAATAACTAAATTTAACCTTCAACCACGTTTCCTTAATAAAGCTTTATGTTTGAATCGGTCCTTTGTGCCCAAAAAGCTAAAGCGGCACTCAATGGAGCTGATATATATGCTGGATGTTGCACACTAAAAATTGAGTATGCAAGGGTAAGTATTTATTTTAAACATTACCAAATATTTATGCTTTAGGTCTTCAATTTAAATTTACTTATCTTATTCACTTTCAACAGCCAACTCGTCTAAATGTTATTAGGAATGACAATGACAGTTGGGACTACACTAAACCTTATTTGGGAAGACGAGGTAGGTATTTTACGAATTTTAGAATGTACTTGAATCTGCTGAGAAATTTTTACAAGCAGTTACATTCTTTTTTTCTGAGATGAGCTAGTTAATTATGAAAATTGTTGCTGGATGCTTTTGTTGCAAAAGTCCGTGTAATGCTGGAAATTAACCTTGGACATTAGTGCCCCCTAATGGTATGTGCTGAGCTTATTTATATTTAGTTCAACAAGGAGCCCTCACATACAGGCACGCCCGCAGTTCAAGGACTTGCATTTCTCCAAGCAGCTCTCTCTCTTTGGAGGAGAGGAAACTGATTCAGAATATTCCTTACAAACTGCAAACTTGCACACTGCTTCTCTATGGAAAGGACTTTTCCCCCAAGCTGGACGAGGCATTAAGAAGGATAGAGGACTCCGGCAGGCTGACTCTACACCTCATCATGCACAACATCGGCATCAGCAAAAAGCCCTCTGAAAAACTCAGACTTGCAATTCACCTTGACTGCATACTACATGCACCATCACCCCAAGTTTTTAAAGGACGACATTTAACAGTACTTCAGACTTGCATGGGATGAACACCATGATAGACTGTGCCCATTTATTCAAATTGTATGTATACTGATCTGATTTCCCTTAAGGTTTTCAGTTGTAGAATTTAAGAATTTTTCATTTATGAAAACTAGATATTTTGCAATGTTGTAAAGTTCACTGACCATTGATGTGACTGTTTTCAGTTTAGATTCAAATTGTTAATTGGCTTTTAACAAGGGATCAGTTTATCTATAGGTCTTGGGAATTTATATGCTCAACAAATTCACATAAGCGTTAAAGATTTAATGTGGATTAGAAAGGTGTGAATTTGGCTGGGGATAAACAGGTTAGTGGTAGAGCATGTGCTTAGCATGTGGAAGCCCCCTGTGTTTGATCCTCAACACAAAAAAGTGCACATTTGTTGCATTTAAAGTTTACTTTGATTTTTTTTGTTTTTTTCTTAATTATGAACACTGAACAGAGATTCTAACAAATGAAAAGGTGCATTATATGTAAAAGATGTTTTTCTGTGTGGTTTGATTTTTGTAAAGTGGCTGTTTATAAGTTGTCATATTTTGTAACAATTTAAGGTTTTTCACTTATGTTAATTTATGTAACCAGAAAACTTAACATTTCAAATACAGTGGAAAATAACATGTCATCTTCAAGGTAGAATATATTTAAACTTGATAAATCTGAAAATCAAGAACAGTTCATTTGAAATGCATTTTCACCAATAGCCTATATATGCTAAATTTCATGAGCATAGATTTCACTGATAAATTGTTACACTAACTGATAATTCTGGAATATATAAATTAAAATGTCAATCTTGTAAAAACAAGGGGGCTTCAGTATTGGCTACGTTTCAACTACAATATTGATATTTGAACCACATGTTAGAAAAACTCAAGATGTATGTATCTGTTTATGTCGGTTTGAAAATCTTATGACCCAAAATATTTTGAGCAGTTAATACTCAATAGTGCATGCACTTCAGTTGGAGGAAAGAAAGGGAAACACAATGATCCTTTGCATGTTGAAATACTTAGGATTTTCCGGATGATTGGCTTCTTTAGCTCTCAATTTCTAGACAATCATTTCATCTTATGCATGGAATTGTAGATACGTTTGTCTTGTAAAATGTAGCTTTGTTACATCTCTAGTTTTAATACTTCTGGAAATTTGCTTGGTCTGCGTGCAGTTGAATCCAATGCTGAAAAACAAATCCTTAGGAACTCAAACAAAAGGATAAATGGTTGATGAGAAATCTTACATTTCTGCCCACTGACAGTATTGAAAACTTAAGTTTGGTTTTATTTACTTATTTGAAATAATTTGGGTTACATTTATTCTGTCTGTTTTTAAGGCAGGATTTCTCAGCGTAGCCTCGACTGCCTTGGAACTTGCTCTGTAAACCAGGGTAGCCTGGAACTTTAGAATTTTGCAGGCCTCTGCCTTCCTAGTGCTGGGATTAAAGGTGTATGACTTCATGCCCAGTTATACATTTTACATTTGCATTTACATTTAACATTATACATTTTAACATTTTTATACAAGACTTAGTTTTTTTCATGCAATTCTAGTTAATCTATTTAGAAATGTGTATGGTATCTAATAAAATATAGTTAAAGGAAGTAATTTATATTTATGCTTTTAAGAAAAAAATGTTCTTGATTTCTTAATTTTTATTGACAGGTAGCTCTCTGGCTAGACTTGTACCTTATAAACATAGTTTCCTATAGTGATCCAAGCTTTACTCTTGAGTTGATAGGCCATTAAACTTATTTAGTACTTAGGAAGAGAGGCAAAGAATCAGGAGTTTTAAAGTCAACCTGAGTGATATGAGGCACCATCTCAAAACCAAAACAATAAATAAAAAGAAATAAAAAGAAGGCAAAAGGATCTTCATACATCTTTACTAAGGAAATTCTCATTAAAATAATTTTTTAAAAAAATTATTTTTGAAAAAACAATTACAAGTCAGGCTGTGGTGGCACACACCTTTAGTCCCAGCACTTAGGAGGCAGAAGCAGGCAAAATCTTTGAGTTCAAAGCCAACCTGATCTACAGAGTGAGTTCTAGGACTGACTGCCAAGGCTACATATATATAGAAACCCTATTTCAGAAAACAAAACGACAGAACCCTGATTACATTTTATTACAGAGAATTCTTAGCTTGAACTACAGGGAACTCTTTCCATAAATTTTACAAAAAATTTACATATTGTGTGTATGAGTACCTTTGAGAAGAAAGTGCATAGCATTTATCAAATTTTACTTCATTACACAGAGTCTAACATAACACTATAGACTGATAGGCTCAATGTTTGACTTTCCTGTTCCTTTGTCTTATGTGGTCTTATCTTTGGTAGTGATTGCTTCAAATAAAAATATAGCAGTGAAAAATACATGGCTGAAAGATATCTTGGAATTATTATTATTTTTTTTTGAGATGGGTTTTACTATCTGCCTCTGAATCATGAGTGTTGAGAGTAAAGACATGTACCATCACATTCACTTTTACTCTTTATGTATGAAGATTGTGGATTTCTATCTACACAGCAAATTAGTGGTTACTTGGAATTTTTCTTTGTAACACATTGTTAACTATCAGTAAACATGAAAACATTAAACTCAATTCTTTGGTATATTGTTAAGGAGACAATACCTGAGGGATCAGTAGACTGGGTTAATTTAATAGAATAGACACAGATACTGAGAAATGCTAGAAACCATGTAAGAAAAGAAATTTTTAGCTTGTAGAAGCAGTGATTGAGGAGGTTATGTCAATGCTCAAGTGGAGTGTGAGCCTTTAAATATGTTAGAGGTTGGGTGCAGTGCTAGTTTCTTCTAGTCTGTATAGAAAGATAGTGAATACCGGGGGCTGGAGAGATGGCTCAGCGGTTAAGAGCGCCGTCTACTCTTCCAGAGGACCTGGGTTCGATTCTCAGCACCCACATGGCAGCTAACAATTGTCTGTAGTTCCAGTTCCAGGCAAACACCAAGGCAAATAAAATAAATAAATAAATAAAGGTTTTAAAAAAAAAAAAAAAAAAGAAAGATAGTGAATACCTTGTTGCTGGGATTGATTAAGTAGTGGCCAAAAGGGATGGTTAAGAGTGGTTTGTTGTTGTTGCTATTTGGTTGTTTTTTAATAACCAAGTAAGTTTAACTAGATGACCCTCTTCAGTCCCTTTCATTGGTATGATAGCATGGCTGGAATATGTAGTTAAAAATAGCCTTCTCCAGACTGGAGTGAAAGTATTTCTCATCTTCCATAAACCTTTTTTGTTTGGGTGACTAAGGATGTGTTGGGCACAATAATGGATTAGCAAACTTCTAAAAGTATTACATGATTTTGAAATTTGCAAACTGGCAGTAGAAGTCGTGTTTTGGAAACCTGGAAGTAATTCTTTAAAAAAAAAAAAATAAAAAAAATACTACCTCAAATAAGATTTGAGGAAATTGGCATGCCTTTTTTTTTTTTTTTTTTTTTTTTTTTTTGAAAATACAGCTAGAATACAAAATTTAGAGTATTGTAGTCTCATCCAATAATGTAGCCCCCTTGGTTAGGTTTATCTTGACATATTTAAACTCTGGAGGTTGCTCATATTTCTGCTTGATGTTATGGTCCTTAGAAAATGACCTATTTATGATACAACATAAGCCAGTGATGTGCAGATTTTCATCTCAAGTTAGGTGTTTGTAAATATGTGTATGTACATATAAAATACTCTGTGTTTACTGATTGTGAAACCATGTAATACAGGTTGTTGTTGGCTTATGCTGAAACTTCTTGAAAGAAGCCCACTTTGAAAATGTGTTGCTGTTGAAGCTAATAGTATGATTCAGGTACTGTCTTTCAAAAGTACTGCACTTACAAGCTTGTTTTAAAGACATGTATTGGTAAAAACTTGTGTACAGTGTCAAACTTTCTAGCATTGTGTACATTCACTTCTTCAAAGCATTTAATCTTTTAAATTTGAAAGTGTGATTGTATTTGGCATTGATCAAAAACATAATTTCCAGTGGAATTTGTTAGATAGAATTGTGTTCTTAAACTTTTTGGTGTTTGTATTTAAATTGGATATGGATGGATGTTTAAAATTGACCAGGAGTATTATTTCTTTTATGAAATATATGCAAGTTTTGAATGGGTGTTTCCCATGTGAAAACTCAGGTTAAGTACTTGGATCAAAATTGTTAAAATCATGTTTCTACTTTTGTGTCAGATAGAGGAAAAGGTCGCCAGAGACAAGCCATTTTGGGAGATCATCCTTCTTCGTTTAGACATGATGGCTATGGTAAGTTTGTCAAGGCAGAAAGAGATAGAGATAACTACTAGAATATTTGCATTTCTTTTTTTAAATATAATTTTATGTAGTTTGTCATTAGGCCTGCATATATTTCTGTGTGAGAGTGTCAGATCTTAGAGTTAGACAGTTGTGAGCTGCATGTGGGTGCTGAGAATTAAACCTGGGTCCTCTGGAAGAGCAGTCAGTGCCCTTAACCTCTGAACCATCTCTCTATCTCTAGCCCAGAACATTTACATTTTTGATGAATGCCCTATTTCTTGTCTGTGTATTCCAACCCCGCCCCCACTCCTAATAGCCTGATGTAGTTTATATGAGACCAGTCCACCACAGTGTATTTTCAAGAAGCTGTCCAAAACCTTTTTTCTCATAGGTTGTTGACATGTTAAATAACCCTTGAAATAATTTGAAAGCTATTGATTGGGGAATTGAATGCTCTTTTTTTTTTTCTTTTTGTTTTTCCCCTCCATTTCCGTGGTTTAGTTTTGATTTGTAAAGAGTTCTGGCTTATAAGACAACCCAAAAGAGTTATTCTCCTTAGTATGTTTTTTTATTTAGCAACTAAGAGCAAAGAGAAATTTTGAATAATAAAAGCAAAAAGAATAAGTACTTGTCAATAAAGAAGCATGGTTTTATTTAGAGATGCTTAGTAGTTTTACAGTTGGTATTTGGCTTTGGTTAAACTTGTGTTTAGTTCTACTTATAAAGCCTCCTACCTCTTTTCTAGGTTTAAGATTTGATAATTATGAAACTCAAGAATAATTTTTTTTTTTTTTTTGGGAAAAGGCTAGATTTTAGGTTATTCTTGGAAATAGAAGTTAACAATTGTTAATAGAATAGTGTGGTAACTGACTACATTGTTTTAAAGTTTTTTTAATTTTTAGGGAGTAGTCTTTGCTTCAAAGTGGAAAAATAGCTATAAAAATAGGTTTTTTTGAACTTTGTTTTATGTAGTGTTTTGAATTTTTCATAGTGTGTTGTTGAAAAATTTATTTCTTATGTCTATGATAATATTTGTTCATGGTTTTCTAGTAATCTATATGGCAGAGGAAGTTGAAACATTTTCTTGTGCAGGTTTTTTGTTTGTTTTTTTTCAAGACAGGGTCTCACTATGTAGCTCTGGCTGTCCTGAAACTTGCTTTGTAGACCAGGCTGTCCTCAAACTCACAGATAGCTACCTGCCTCTGCCTCCCAAATGCTGAGATTAAAGGCATGTGCTTCCAACCCTTTCAGCTGGTTTTGTTTTGATTTTTTGTTACGTTTTCATTTTGTGTGTGCGTGCCGGTGAAGTTGGAGGACTTACTTCTCTTTCATCGTGTGTTTCCCAGAATTCAATTCAGGCCTTAGGAGGAAAGTTTGTGTTATTTATGGAGTTCAGTGTATCAATGGCAACCACTCCAATAATAAATATTTGCCAAATGAACTAAATAAATAGGAAAGAATAAATGAGAAATAAGGAACTCCTGTAGTGTTAATCAAACTATTTTCTTTGCATAGGTTTTGAGGAATGGTATTGTTATCAAATATTTTACGGAAAGAACTGGGTAGACAAATAATGTAGCTTGTGTAAAGAGAAGTGCATAATTTTGAGTGATAGGTGTTAAACAGGGATTATTGAGATGCTGTTGCTTTCAGGTAATAGTTGTCTTGGGTTGTGTGGATACATCTAATCTCAGCTATGTCATTAAGATACTGAACTTGGAGATGAATTTATTCTGCTTCCTAAGAAGATTTAAGTAGATAGCCCTAAAGAACAGAGACAGTAAAGAGGAGTGAAGTAAGAAGTAGGAAAAAGATAAAGGGTGTTTCCAGTGTGCAGTGATCAACTACAGATGTGGAGATTTCCACTATACCTTTAGAGCAGCAGTTAAGCAGAACAGCTTTATTTGTGTTTTGTGTTACATCATGGATGTTCTGGGGTAATGATCTAAAATAAGGACATAGAAAAAATTATGAGTCAAGTGTGTATTTTCAATTAATTCATTGCCTTATGGGATAAATTTTATACTAATCTATAGACATGGTCTCATTGTGTATTCTCTGCTAGTGTGGGTATAAACCAAACTGATTTTGAATTCACCATACTTAAACAGTGAGCTTTAAGCAGTCAAAAGTTGATGGCTAGCATTTTTGGATATAGTTCCTGGATCAAAGATTCAATATTTTGAAAGACAGGACATGACTTCAAAATGTTAATGGTGTTATATACCATTTTCCCCATATAAATGGATTTTTAAGAAATAAATGAAGTATTAGGCTTTTTTGTTTGTTTTTTTAAGGATCAAGACTTGATCTGCTATTTAGGACTGATGGCTATACAGAACCATCTAAATTATGTAAATAATGTATTTCTGTTGACTCATGGTCATAGTTTTTAACATGACAGCATTTTTATTTCTTGTACTGGTTTTCACTGTTACTTAACCTGTACCTCATCAACATTTATGAATTTTGTTAAACTGTAGTTTATACTGCTTATTTGCTGCAGGTCTTTTTACTTTCCGTGGGGAAAGGAATAGTGACTTCAGTGATCTGTTGTGACATAAGCAACAGTAGTGGTGGGGAGGCAGTATAATGAATAATGACCTCGAGTCCTACCAGTTTCTTAAAGGAAACCACTTGAGATTTGGTGTTTATTATGCACAAGGAGGACCCGTGTGTCCATTCTAGATTATACTTCTGTGACTATTAACTCAGTAGCACCTAGATGTTTAGGGCTTAATTTTTTTACTTGTTTATTCATTTATTACACTGGGGGAATTTTTATTGTATTATGCTTGCATGGGTTTATGTACATCACATGCAGGTTCCCAAGTAGGCTGGAAAGTGTCAGATCCCCTGGAATGGAAGTTGCAGGCAGTTGGCAATGCCTTACATGGGTACTGGGAACCAAACACAGGCCTCCTAAGGGCCTCTTGAAAGAGCGGTGAGCTCTCTTGACTGCTGAGGCCTCTCTTTTGAATTAAAGACCTCCATTTGTTGCTGCTTCTGGATTCTTAATTGCTATTAACCTACTCTGTCTACTTTGGTTTTTTTGAAACAAGGTTTCTCTGTGTAGTCCTGGCTGTCCTGGAACTAACTATAGACCAGAAAGGGATGGGTGAGAGAGAGTACAGGCCAGTGAGATGGCTCGGTGGGTAAAGGCACTTACTTGCTGCCAAGCCTGACTGACTACCTGTGTTTGATTATTGGAACCCACAATGTTAGAAGGAGAACTGACTCCTGCAGCTGTCCTTTTACTGTGGCACACACATCACACATCACACAAACAAATGAAATATTAATGGAGGGTGATAGAAAACCTATTTATAGATAAGATACTAGCTAATGAATCCTAGTGTTTATTTTTCTGAAAGTACATTACAGTACAATATATTTAAGGAGACAACATTTTGTAGAACTGAAAATTTTTTCATTAATGGGTGAGTTGTTTGAAGCAGGGTCTAACTTTGTAACTTTGGCTGGCCTTAAACTTACAGAGATTGATTCACTTGGCTCTAACTCCTTAGTCTTGTGATTGAAAGCATGCACCATCACACTGGGCTGAAATTTTTTTTTTCTTATATTTAAAAAGGTAGTTTCTTATACTTTATTCCTCTAAAAGACATTGGCAGTTTTAAAAAAGAAATAAAGGTATAATTTATATACAGTAGAATAAATGGCATCTGTATGGTAGGCTTTCTGTTGTTTTGTTCCCTCTCTCTCTCTCTCTCTCTCTCTCTCTCTCTCTCTCTGAAAAGGCTCTCATAACCTAGGCTGTTCTCTATATAACCGAGAATGACCTTCAGTTTTGCATCCTCTTGCCTTACCTAACCTCTACTGAATTATAGATGCGTGTCACCATGCCTAGCTGAATTATAGCATCATGTATTCATGCATACCCCAGAGTTTTACACTGGCTCCCTCAATTCCAGTCTAGTCCAGCCTAGTTTTAAACCTTTTGAAAATAAAAATTTTGTGTATGTAGATAAGCTGTCTATTGGGTATGGTACCTATAATGATTTGTTTTTTGTATCTGTATTTAAATATTCATATACTTGAGGGCTTTATGTACATGAAACAAATTTTGAGTTTTATTTGGGGGAATGAGGTTATAGCTTACTGGCAGAGTGCTTGCTTAGAATTCACAAGGCTTCTGGGTTTTTATATGTGAAGTACATCTACTAAATTTTGTAAATGGAAATATGTATGTGTGTTACTTACTATTTTGGTCATTTTTACAGGATCACATGGTCCATTATTACCTTTACCAAGTCGGTATAGAATGGGCTCTAGAGATACACCTGAACTTGTTGCTTATCCATTACCACAAGCTTCTTCCTCTTACATGCATGGAGGAAGTCCCTCTGGTTCCGTTGTAATGGTCAGTGGATTACATCAGCTAAAAATGAATTGTTCAAGAGTCTTCAATCTATTCTGTTTATATGGAAATATCGAAAAGGTGAGTTTCATTTTGTTTATTTGACTGGAACATCTAGTAGTAATTCAGAAAATGCTACACTTCTGTTAGGAACATCTAAGTGTTTCAAGTAATGAACTTAAACTTAAAACCCATTATGTATGAACTGAAGAATTTATTTTTTTTATTTTATTTTTTTTTTTTTGCTGGTAGTTGGTCAATATGGATTGTTAGTAATTAAAATATGTTTTAAATTACCAGTATAATGAGCAAGGTCCAAAGCAGCAGTTCAATCATCTGCCTAAAAGCATGAAGCCTGTATAGTTAAGTGTCATATTAGCAGTTTGACTCCTGATTTTTCTACTTTATGATGTTGCAAACATGATCCATTAAGTAAAAACCATACTCTGGCTTTAAAATTTGCTATACTAGCAATATGTGTCCTATAATCCTGAAAAGCAGCAAACATGCTTTAAACTGCATTTTATGTGTGTAGGTGTTTTGCCTATTTATGCTTATGAACCACTTACATGTCTGGTCCCTAAGGAGGCCAGAAGAGGGCTTTAGGGGGCTGAAGAGATGGCTCAGAGGTTAAGAGCACTGACTGTTCTTCGGAGGTCCTGAGTTCAATTCCCAGCAACCACATGGTGGCTCACAACCATCTCTAATGACATCTGGTATCCTCTTCTGTATACTGTATACATAATAAATAAATCTTTAAAAAAAAGAGGGCTTTAGATCTTTTGGAGCTGGAATTACAGAAAGTTGTGTCCCATCATGTGGGTGCTGAGAATTAAACCTGGATCCTCTCTCTGGAAGAGCAGCCAGTGAGTGAGTGCTATTAACTGCTGAGCTATCTCTTCAGCCCCCAAGTTTTTAATAATGTTAAGTGATGGATTGTGATGCATAAAACTTAAACCATTATAATCTTTTAAGTTTAAAGAGATTCATGGTTCATATTTAAACTTTTCCAATGATTTAACTTTTTTAGGATTTATAAATTTGTATGAATGTTTTGTTTGCATGTGTGTATATGTGTCCGTCTGCTGCTTGTGGAGGTCAGAAAAAGGCATTGCATCCCAGAATTGTAGTTACGGGTGGTTGTGAGCCACTGTATAGGTGCTAGGAATCAAACGTGGGTCTTTTTCTTGTTTTTTTTTTTTTGGGGTCTTTTTCAAGAGTGATGAGTGCCCTTAACCCCTGAGCCTTTATCTGGCACTTTTCTAATTTATTTATTGGGGGTGGGGTAGGCTTAGAACCACATTAATTTATACTTTTGTAAATATACATACTATATAATTATAACTGCTAGATTTTAAGATATTACTGGATTAAATTAAAGGGTAAAGTACTACCTACAGCAAAGCAATTGATTTCAAGAAAAGCTGAAAATTTTTGGTATTACCTATTTATACAGGTATGGAATAGAGTGCTAGGGTATCCTTTTTAAAACTGGAAGTGGTGGAGATAATAAATGGTGAATGTAGGATTTACTCATATTCTCTGTTCCCTTGAGGTTAACAGATAAGAAGGAAAGTGTGTTCAAATTGTCATGCTTACTGTGTGGCTTAGTAGTTTTTGGGTGCCCAACATTGCACTTCCTCCTACCATAATCTCTAGGCTCTCTTGGATTATATATTGCCTTCACATCTCTGAATTGTTTACTACCATATAGAGATGAAGACAGCTGTGTTTACCATCAATCTGTAGTACCTAGCACAGTGCTTATCAAAACATACTAGATTCTCAGATATTTGTTGAATGAATATTGATGAGTCTAGCCTGAGTACCTAGGGATGAAGCTGTTACCTTCATTTTATAGTGACGGTTTGGTGTAGAGGAATCAGTAGGATGAACCTGTGCTCCGTTGTAGAGTACAATCCCAGTCATCCCCTGTACCTTTACTCAGTTTTGATTAAGGCTATCCTGTAAATGACAGAATACAGTTGATTCTAAGAAGTAATTAGATTTTTGTGTTCACAGGTAAAATTTATGAAGACCATTCCTGGCACAGCGCTTGTAGAAATGGGTGATGAGTATGCTGTAGAAAGAGCTGTCACACACCTTAATAATGTCAAACTCTTTGGAAAAAGACTTAATGTTTGGTAATTACCTAAGCTATAAATGTTAACATTTTGAAATTTTAGATAACTTGAGTATTTTGTAGTAACTGAGCATACATCTGCAGGTAGCAACATTAGTATTGTTATTGTTGACAACTTTTAAGATTTATATAATCTACTTTTCTAGTACAATCATGTTTGTACGTATACATGAGTGCAAGTGACCTAAGAGTCCAGAAGAGAGCTTCCTATCCCCTGGAGCTGGGAATAGGTAGTTGTCAGCCACCTAGTCCTGGTGCTGGGAAGGGTGTAATAGCAGTAAGGACTCTAAAATCACTGGGCATCTCTTATTCCAGATCTCGTAGTTTTTAGTTTTCGTATCATAAAACAGATAAGTTCTTAAGTTTTCTAATGTGAGATTCAATTTGATCGTTTTCTAATATCTAAAATACAAAGATGATTTATTATAACCCAAAGTGAATACAAATTGGTATATTCTGTACCTTTTTTTAAATTTTTATTTTATGTGAATTGGTGTTTTGCCTGCAAGTATAACTGTGTAAGGATGTCAGATCCTGGAATTACAGACAGTTGATAGCTACCATGTGGATGGATGCTGGGAAGCAAACTCAGGTCTTCCGGAAGAACAGTCATTAACTGCTGAGCCATCTCTCCAGCCCCTGTACCTATTTTTTCAACCAACTGCATTTCAAAAATATTTGTTAGAAAGAAATTGTATTCTTGCAGAACACAAACATACTATTTCTTAATATAACTATATATCTGGCATTAGAACTATTCTAGATGTGATTGACATTATACAGAAGATAATAAAATCAAGCATTGTGGCATATACCTGTAATCCCAGCACTTGGAAGGTAGAGGCAGGAAGATCAGAAAGCTAAGGTTATCTATCCTCAGTTACATAGTAAGTTCTAGGCCAGCCTGGAGTTTTTGAGACTCGGATAGAGGTTGTACATGGGTCATTGTAAATACTATAGTATTTGATAGACTTGAGCATCTTTTTTGTTTTCCCTTGGTGGATAGAGTTCCTGGACCAATCACCTTGGATACCAATGGACTTAATTAACTGTATATACCTTTTGTTGATTCATAAAAGTATTTGGTGACTACTTGCTGCTTATCTAACAAAATACATTCTATTTTTTGTTTCTGATCTTCAGTGTATCTAAACAACACTCAGTTGTTCCAAGTCAAATATTTGAGCTGGAGGATGGCACAAGTAGCTACAAAGATTTTGCGATGAGTAAAAATAATCGCTTTACAAGTGCTGGCCAAGCATCTAAGAATATAATCCAGCCACCCTCATGTGTGCTGCATTATTATAATGTTCCACTGTGTGTCACAGAAGAGACCTTCACAAAGGTAGGCACAGAAGAAAATTGTATAGGGTGTTGCTCTTTGTGTTTTAGATTCATGTGATATTCCTAAAAGCCTGCTTTTTTGTTGTCAGGGTAGAGATAGGTAGTGATGGGTGTTTTTCCTCTTTTGATTTCCACCTTGTTTATATTCATGAAATTTGCTTTTAAAATTAAACTTTTTTATTCATGAACAATTCATGAATTTGTCATCTTCGGGGAAGGTTCATGCTCATATTCTTTGTATCCAACTTTATTTTAGTATACACATTGCCAAAGCGAGCATTTCACACACGCACACCCTCTGTTTTAAAGAGGGTCTTCTAAAGCTTGCCAGTTGTCTGGACTGGTTAGCCAGAAGCTTCTAGATCTTGCCTGCAGAGTGTGGTGTATAGTCCTAGCACTTGAAAATGCTGAGGGGCAGGAAGATTGCCTTAGTTTAAGGCAATCTTGGGTTACATGGCAGGAGCCTGGCTCATAAAAAAAAAAAATAAAAGCAATAGAAAAGTTACACCGATAATAAAATTTAGTATTTCTTTCCCCCTATAGCTTGTATAACTATAGGAGCACTTCAGGAACAGTATACTTCCTGGAGTTGTACTTACTTTCATAAAGTCTGAGAAAGTGTATTATAACTTTAAAAAAATCTGTTATATATGAAGTTATTGCTATAGTTTAGAATTTTACTTTTTTCTTAGAACTTGATATTAACCTGAATATACATTAACTCATGTTATACTAAAGGCTTAAGTGCTACTATAAAGCAAGATTTTTAAAAAAGAAATTTTAGTACCTGTATTTCTGATGAAGCTTTACCTTTCCTTGGCAGTTGTGTAATGACCACGAAGTTCTTCCATTCATCAAATACAAAGTGTTCGATGCAAAAGGTACTTGAACATCCCTTGAGAAGTGTTTGATTCTGCAGAAGATTGCTGACAAGGAAGTAACAGCTGGATTTGCATTTGTTTTCTTTTAGCTTCTGCCAAAACACTGTCTGGGCTGTTGGAGTGGAAATGCAAAACTGATGCAGTGGAAGCTCTTACTGCACTGAATCACTACCAGATCCGAGTTCCCAGTAAGTGATTCAGTAGACCTTGCCTACAGAAATACTGTGTGCGCGCCGTTTGGGCTGTAGTCCTGGTTGTAAGAGTTAGGAGAATGAAGAAAGCAGCGGGCTCCTTTCAGTGGCTTGACACGTGTGACTGTCATATGGAATTTGGTAGGGTTTGAAGAAATTTATCTCCAAAAGGGTTGTTTAGGAACCTAAATAAAACCATAGGGTGGCAAGGTCTGCAATTCTTTCAACTAACAATATTAACCTTTTGAACAAATTCAGAATTAATAAAGACATTTTAATGTAGACTTGAGCATGAGTGAATGAAGAGGAGGAGAAATGCTGAAAGTAAGCTAACAGAAAGTAAGGATATAGACTTCCAGAAGGAGTACTACTTCATTGTCTTTCCAATAGTCGTGGATGGCATTGACAATAATTGTGACCCTAGTAGGGATCTTTGTGGGTTTGGATGCTGGGAACTGGCAGAAGCTTTATTTCCTATGTCAAGTTGTGTTTTTAAAATTTATTTATAACAGAAAAAATGGGCATAGAACCAAACAATACAATACAATGAAGCAGATTAGAAAACATTTGCTGGTAATGCCTTTACTCCCAGTACTCAGGAGGCAGAGGCAACCAAATCTCAATTTGAGGCCAAGCTCTGGTCTACAGAGAGAGAGAGAGAGAGAGAGAGAGAGAGAGAGAGAGAGAGTACCAGGTCAGCCAGGTCTATGTAGAGAAGCCCTATTGGGGAGTGAGGGGACAGGACATAAAAGGTATTTGTTAACTTTCTTAGCGTCAGTAATTTGGGTGCAGTTCAGTTTCAAAGTCGTAATCAAAATGTGTGGATTATTAGTTTGACTGTCTGAAAAACCCACTTCTAAGTCTACTCATTTGCAAACCCAATGAAGCTATGTGAGTCTTTATATCTGGCCCCCCTTGAGTGATTCAAGATTTATTAAGAACATTACTATTTTTCATAATTTTAATATTGGGAGTAGTCTCCATTGCTTATTCTGTTTTGTCATATACATACCATGGTGCAGTTTAATCATCTCCTCTGGAATGCTGAAATTAAAATTAAGTGCCATACTTTGCACTTAAAAATACATATGGGCAGTGGTAACAAATACTGGTAGTCCCAGCATTTGAGAAGCAGAGACAGGAGGATCTCTGTGATTTCGAGGCCAGTCTGGTCTGCAAAGCAAGTTCCAGGAGAGGTAGGACTGTTACATAGAGGAACCTGTCTCAAAAAACAAAAGACTAGAGAGATGGCTCTGTTCTGATATTCCAAACTAATTTTATTAAATATATATCACTAAACACACATACACACATAGCAGACCTGAAGTTGCACACCTTAATTCTAGCACTGAGGAGTTTGAGGCCAATCTCTTCACTAACAACCTTCTGATTATTTCTGTTTATCCTCACTGCAATAAATATGTTAACAACTGTTTTTTGTTGTTTATACTTTTTTGAGATAAGATTTCTTGTATAGCCCTGGTTATCCTAGAACTTGCTTTATAAATGAAGCTGGCCTTGAACTCAAGAGATCTGTCTGCCTCTGCCTCCTGAGTGCTGGGATCAAAGGCTTGTGCCATTGCCACCTGGCTGATAGCTAGCATTTTGTTTTGTTTTTCAACATTTTTATTGATTATTTGAGCATTTTACATCATGCGTCCAGGTCACCATCACTTCCCAGTTCTTCCAGGTACACCCCCTCAGCCTTGTGACAAGCCCCCCCCCCAAAAGAAACAAAACAAAACTCTCTGAATCCAATTTGTGTTGCTTATATACTCCCTGGAACATGGTCAATTCCCAGTAGCAATCCCCTCTAAAAAGAAAAAAAAATAGAACAAAAAATTTTATTCTTCTTTACCTGTATCCCTGCCAGAAGCCCATAGTTTTGAAGAACTATTCTTTAATACACATTTTAAATGTGTATTTATAGATCAGTTGCCTTAGTGTAGGACATTAGGGTATGTATTTTGACAAAATGATTGTCCTTTAGGAAGGTAGTAGTGGTTATATAACTGCTTGTGTTATATGGAAATGCCCATTGCTCACCATTAGAATATTGAGTCACACCTTCAGTTTTTAGCAGTATGACAGCTGAAAAAATGTTATTCTAATGATACTGTTTTATCTTCAGAAAGGGAAATGGTCTTGGTTTTGTTTTATTGTTTTGGCTTTTTCATATGCTATAAAGAACTTCTAAGATTTGAAACTTTCTGTTGTATAATTTACTTTGATACTGGACCTCAAGAGTATAAAAGTGAACTCAGCTGTGACAACTGTTTAACCCCGACATTAATTAACATGAAAAATTAATTCACTTGAAAAACTGAGTGTGTTCTTAAGCTTAGAATAGTAGGAATGTAGTAACAGACTCTTTTATGGTGCTTACTATTTTTAGGGTGGGGTGGTTAATTTTTACCTTGGAACTAGAGAGGTAGCTTAGTGATGAGCACTGACTGCTTCTCTGGCACCCGCTGTAACTCCATTGCAGGGGATCAGCACCCTCTTCTGTCCTCTAGGGGCACCAAAGCTGCACATGGTATAGTTACAGATAAAGCACTCATACACATAAACAGATATTTAAAATTTTCTTCTTTGTATCCCTGTTTTCAATACTATAAAATGGCAGAATAATTTACTAATTCAAGCTGATCTCAAAATTTTGATGGAATATTAACTTCACTTTTTCAACTTTTACAGATGGTTCCAACCCCTATACATTGAAGCTTTGCTTTTCCACATCATCCCATTTGTAAGAAGAGAAGAGCATGTTAGAATTTATGTTCATCTTTATTACAGTTTTAAAGCTATACTTCATTAAAAATAATCTAAAATAGTTGATCTAATGTTGCCTTGCTTTACTTATAAGATTCTGTTCTGTAATAAACATTTTGCTTCAAGTAAATTTGTTGTTAACTTAAATATTGTTTTCACCTTAAGATAGAATACCATAATGTAGACTATCTACAGCTTTGTTGTAGATTTATATAAATGTATGATTTCTAACATTACAAATTTTGTTCCATGGTAAAATATATTTGCATTCTTAGTGAGAATTATCTGCAAATGTTTTTCCATTGTGTTTGAAATTAATGCAGGTGAAAGTATTGCATTTTAATACAGAATTCCTACAATAGAAGGTTGAATGTTATAGTTACTCATATTAAACATAATTTGTATTTATTATTTGAATCAAATTTGAGAATGACATTGCATTTGTTGACTTTCAAGAACTATAGATTTAGCTGATTTCAATTTCTAAAAGGCTTAATAGACATGAACACATGCTATACACTCAAACTCAAATTGATGTGTTTCTTTTAAGAAGTCATCATCCATTTGTATTGACATGCTTCTGTTCCTAGTTCCATTTTGGAGGTTTTATAAAATTATAATAATAAGTTAATGTGTTCATCTTCATTATTTTGCATGTGACCTAATCTTAAAAGTACATGTAGTAGTTGACATTGATATTTTAATACTGTAGAGGTTAAAATTAATAATTCCTCTTCTATATAATAATCTGGTTCCATAGAAGGATTTCAGAGAACTTGTCAACTCTCCCAAAATTGTGTGTAGAATTTGGGATATTTGCATTTTTATTTCTTAATCTTTGATCCATCATAATATATGTATTTTTCTATATGGTGTAAGATTTAAGAATTTTATTTTTGATCAAAACAACTATTTGTCTCAACACCATTTATTAAACATTCTCCCTCTGGATTGGTTTCTTTCTCTCTTTTTTCTTATACTAAGGCTGTTATGAACTTTTTAATAATTAGAAAGTGGATGTAGGCTTTTTGTTTTCATCCTAAAAGAAAGGAGAACACTTTTCATCTAGGTAGTTCATAATTAGCAGAAGCAGTTTTGTAACCTTCAGGATGGCATTGAACTCATGGAGATCTGCCTGGTTCTACCTCCCAAGTGCTGGGCTTAATGGTGTGTGCCACCATTCCTGGCTCTTTATTTCTATTTTAACAACACCAACAACAAAAATTCTGAGTTCTTTTAGAATTGAACCAAAGACTTAAAGTTAAATTTTTTTGTTGTTTTGTTGTTTAAGCTTTATAGTGTGTGTGTATAGCAGAGTTATGATACGACCATGTGTGCACAATACCAACAGGCCAGAAGAAGGCATTGAATCTCATGAAACTGGAGTTACAGGCAGCCGTGGGCCACACAATGTGGGAGTTAGGAAGTGAAGGGTATTGACTGGGTTACATATTTTCTTCATTTACTGCCACTTTAATACCTAACTATACCCAGTGGTACCACAAACAAATTTGTTTATTTCAGGTTTTTGAGACAGGTTTTTCTCTGTGTAACAGCTCTGGTTGTCCTGGAACTTTGTAGTTCTGGCTGGCCTCAGTTCACAGAGATCCACTGCCTGACCATAAACAGAAAATTTTAACCTTTGCTACAAGCCTTAATTTTAAGAGGTAATTTATAGACTTATGTAATCTTTTTTTCTTCTTTTGAAAATATTACATTTTAAGTGTTGGAGGTTTTTTTCTTTGTTTTGTGCCTAAGATTTCAGGAAATAAGCATAGTTAAAGGCACAGTTTAGAGTTTTGTGATGTGAAATTGACTGATCTCTTGTCTTTTGTGATTTTCTCCCACGAAAATGACAAGTGGCTTCTTCATGGGTGAGCTAGTGTCTGATGGATGCTCAGCTGTATGAAGCCATGCACTGCTCTTGTCACTATGGTCCCTTGAGCATCCTTGCTCTGCCAGTTGATGGGGTTTGGGGATGTTCCTTTCTTAGCCTTGAAGCCATTCTTTCCCATCTCAGCTTCCTTAGGACACAGAAGAACACTTTAGATTTGCTACAGTATAAGGTAGGTAGAGGGTGGGTAGGTGGAAATCTATTTTTAAACAATTTTAAATATTGAAGTTACATCTCTGTTCAAATATCATTACATATTTATAATCTGCCAAATATAAATAGTTGCCCTTTAAAACCTCCAGTTCCTATTGGGGAATAGCCCTGTCTCCATACAGATCCTGCTCCAAATAATAGTCTCAGGACTGTTATTTTTATTTATGTGTTTAAGGACAATAGAGCTGACTTGTGAACATTTTCCCTTTGTGTGTGAATGGTATATGCATTGTAAAGCCAGACAGTAAGATCATAGGGAAACATTCTGGTGTGTTCTCATCTTCTTTCTACCAGCTGTGACACATTGAGTGGAGCAGTAATCCAGATGTGTGTGATAGCTCACAATGCTTTACCGTTGAAGAACCTGGGACTTTGGGGGAATGAGTAAAAGGTTGTGTGGAGGGAAAATGTGGCTTGTGTAAAAACTGGCCATCAACTTCATTTGATTGTGGCCAACTCAATTCCTAGCTCTAATTTCCTGTTGATAACATAGTTTAGTTTGGCTGGCATGGTTCAAGAATTCAGTCCCATTTTTTGTTTTGTTTTTTGAGACAGGTTCTCATTATGTAGTTCTATTTGGAACTTAATATGTAGACCAGGCTAGCCTTAAACTAGATCTACTTGCTTCCCAAATCCTGGAATTAAAGGAGTGTTCTGCCACTGCCCAGCTCTGTTTTTACAACCTTTGATTTGTGTGTGTGTGTGTGTGTGTGTATCAGAGTACTTGTGGGAGTCCATTTTCTCATTCCATTGTGTGTCCTAGGGATTAAATGCACATTGTTAGCCTGCTCCTTTTAAAAAGAAATGTGTTTTGCTTTTTTTTTTTTAAACTTTA
The DNA here is from genome assembly GCA_004025045.1 of Sigmodon hispidus. Taxonomy (NCBI): domain Eukaryota; kingdom Metazoa; phylum Chordata; class Mammalia; order Rodentia; family Cricetidae; genus Sigmodon; species Sigmodon hispidus. Next base: position 70,568 of record PVIH01001644.1, read on the forward strand.
TTTATTTATTTGCCTTGGTGTTTGCCTGGAACTGGAACTACAGACAGTTGTTAGCTGCCATGTGGGTGCTGGGAATAGAACCCTGGTCCTCTGGAAGAGCAGACGGTGCTCTTAACCGCTGAGCCATCTCTCCAGCCCCGTGTTTTGCTTTTTCTTGGGGTTTTTTGTTTGGATTTTTGCACTAAGGGTGAACCCAGGGCCTCATGCATACATGGCAAGTCCACTACTGTCTGGGTACACTCAATTCTTATTTTGTGGCTCAGCATCACATATATGGAAAGATGTTGAAATTAGGTGAATGAAATAGGTAAGGTTTTCATTTGTTTTATTTCCTGAGTTAGTTTTTTTTTTTTTTAATCTACCAATGTAATTGTTTTCTACATGAGTTTTACTTTTGTGACAGCCATTTTATAGTGAATAACAGGATCAGACTGCTTGCCAGTACCCTATAACATAAAAAATGTTCATGAGGATCTTTAAAAGCTAATAATATAATAGCAGGGCAGCTTAGATTGGTAAAGTAATAGCCCAGTGTGTGGGGAGCTAGCTGAGGAGATGGCTGAGCTGCAGTGACTGTCCTGGGTGATCACAACAGCTTCCTTTTATGCAGGTTATGAATATGGTGGATGGGAATAGGACAAAGGGAGAGGAGAATGATAGTGTTGGCACACATAGGTGTTGCATTTGGTTATCTTGGAATATACCCTATCTTTGAGGACTAGCCTTTTCGCAGCTTGAAGGAAAGTCAGAGTTATCCACACCTGGTAGTCCAGGCCTGTGTTCCAGCTATTTGGAAGGCTGAAACAGGAGAGTGAATTGAAGGCCAGCTTGGTCAACTTAGTGACACCATGTCTCAGAATCTTAAAAAAATGGAAGGATACATAGAGCAGGGCTGGGGGCAGAACATGTGCCCGATGTGGATGGGACAATCCCTAGCACCCCCACTTAGAAGCTAGAGGTCTACCAGGGCCTACCCCAAGCTGGTGGTAGGAACCACAGTAATGCACCAGGGTGTGCTTGATCCCCAACTCCTGCTTTGTGGGTACTGGCCACATAGTGGCAAGTGGGGGTGGGCCAGAGCAAGAGGAAGCCTTAAGACAGCACACTCAGTACAAAAACAAGAACGTTGACTCCATTACATACAAGATGGTGCTGAGAAGGACTGAAGTATAATCTCTCTGGAATAGAATGGTACAATATAACCCAAAAATTCAACTTTGTTCACGTGAATGTCTTGCCAACCCCTAAAGCTCTTGGAAAGAACATTCCCCTTGTGTTAGCAGACATATGGAAGGAGAAGGTTTCTCCTTTGTGGGTAGGGGTGGGGGTTCAATGTATAGCCCTGGCTATCTATCCTGGAGCTTGATTTGTAGACTAGGCTGTCCTCAAAAAAGATATGCCTGCTTCTGTCTCGAGTGCTGGGATTACTTTTAGTGACTAGAAACCTCAAGTAGCTGAAGGTAGAACAAATGGCTGGTGGTAGGACTTCATCTGTCACCACTACGGTTTGCTTTGTTTGCAACCATATAAAGCATACAGCCCTTGCTGCTTAATTGATAGCCTTTATTGGAACCCTCTCCCTTTGGGTTTTTTAATTTTTTTTTTCTAAAAGTATGCTGGTTGAATCCTCTCCCTCTGGAGTCTGAGGGCTTCATGCCTTGTTATCTGCGGGATAAGATCCGGGTGGTGGGAGGTGTTTCTCAGTGGTAGAGCACTTACCCAGCAAGGCAGGAAGAGCACTAACCAAAGGAAAGTTACTGCTGCTTCACTCTGATTGTCCATAACTGTAGAGTATCCCATTGCCAGATTGGTGAGTAACTTATTCAGTCAACCTCATGCTGATGGGTTTTTGCATATGGTGCTTCAAACATGTTAATAGCTCCTGCTATCCTTCAACTGATATTCCTGTCAAAAATATCAAACATCTCAAAATCCTGAAGAATTGCCAGTTTTCTTTCCCATCCAATGTTAAATCAGTGGGAACTGCCTGACAGCATAATTATTACTACCCAGAAAGAGAAAATAGTTTCCTTCTAAGGATCCCATCCACTCTTCCCAATGCTTTGCAGCTGTTACTCTTCTGAGAGCAAAACAACTGGTAGTTCCATCCCTAGTTCTATGCCCTTCAGAGTTTTTTTTTTTTTTTTTTTAAAGAGCACAAAGACTTATCTGCTGACCATGCCCCATTTTAGTTGTATTTTAAGAAAAGGCTAGTCCTCAGACTCTGACCCATCTTCATCCTGACTAATCTGGAAATAACGAAGCTCGTAGGTCTCCTTGTCAGATGCAACAACACGAAGCTAATCACGAAGATTATTCTTTTTAAGGTACTTCTTGGTAAGATATTTCAAATACCTTTTGGAGAACTGTTTCTCAGGAACAACTGTGATTTTATTCTTCAATCGTTCAATGTGAACAACATTCCCAAGATTTCCAGTTTTTCCATTGACCTTAACTTTCTCCCGTAGAAACTGTTCAAAATTTCCAGAATCAAAAATTCCATCTTCTACTGGATGAGTAAGGTCCAAATGTTTTAAACTGTGTGCCGGTGCACAGAAGAACATCTGCACTTGTGTGTTTGCCGAGGCTAGAAGAGGGTTTTGGATGCCCTGGAGATGGAGGTATAGGTAGTCATGATCTGCTGGGTTGTGGGTGCTGAGAACCAAATTTGGGTCCTCTGTTAAAACAGTGTGCCATCTCTCTACCCTCAGATTGGTTTAATTCATTTCTTTCCTCCCTTTTTACTTTCGGTCTTTTGGCATTTTGAAGTATTAAGATACATCATTTCCTACATGATGCAAAAAGGACTGTCCTGAAAACTCGGGGACCTCACAGGCACAGATCCAAGCAACTCTGTTCAGCAATTACGGCATTTTGTAACTTAACTCAGAAGTGGGAATAAATTAGACTTCAGGGCCCTTTGCTTGTCACAGCCAAGCTCTTAAAACCTAGGCAAAGGACAGAGCAATGCGTTTAGATCATTTCACATAACTGGCAAAGACATGCTTTTCTGTTCCCTGTTTTAAGGCCCTATAAACCCGGATCCACTTGTGGAGGCCCTGCCTGATGGATTTCCTTACCTTATATAACCGTTAGTCAGCAGCCTGGATTCCACGCCAGGGCAAACTGGAGTGCCAGGAACTGTGTGGGAACTCAAGGAAAGAGGAGCGCTATATAGCAGCCAGACAAAAAGAAAAGTGCAAGCTAGGGCAAGATCAGAGCGCAAAAAAAAAAAAAAAAGCTATAATCCAGCTGGACAGAAAGTTTTCTGAGTGCTGAGAAGCAAGTTGCAACGTAGAGCAGGGAGGGGGCCTGGTGGGAGGGTAGACACATCTTACCAGTCTGTATATATTTTGCCCTGCGTACAACTGATGGGAGGAGATGGGGACTTCAGGATTAGTCATTGCTATTTTGCTACCCAGGCATATCACTTGAGATTCGTTTCTTAACCATCTCTGAACTGTAGAGCTTTCTTTTCCCTAAGGCGTTAACAGGTAGTCCTGAAGTTCACTACTATATGGGCCACACTGGCCTGGGACTCAGAGATCTTCTTTCCTCTGCTACTAGGGTGCTAGGATTAGAGGTATGACCCCATGCTGTCAGCATTTTTTTTTTTTTTTTGAGACAGTCTCATGTAGCCCAGGTTGGCCTGAGCATGCTGTGTAGCTGAGGCTGGCCTTAAACTCATCCTCCTGCCTCTACCTACCGGACACTGCTCTTCTAACGCTGGGCACTGAGGGACTTAAAGGTCAGTGTTAGCATTTCCAGCATCTCTGGCTGCCCCCAGAGTCCTACCGCCATGCATGTACTGTCAGAACTCAGGCGTCTGTACCAGTCATCCCAAGGTTCTATGGCCATGCACGGCACGCATTGCCAGGACTCAGGCAAATATCTAGACAGCCCGGAGTTATGCAGTCTGTGTGCCTGCAGTCTTTGCGCAGGCGCTAAATTCTCTTAAAAGGCAAGCCCTCCTCCTTCCCCCTCCCTCTCCACGAGGTCTGATCTGCACCTTTCTCTCCTCTTCCCCCCCCCCCATAAAAACTTTCCAAGTCAGTGCTGTTTCACATGTGCTCTGGGTGCCAGTTTTGTTTGTTTTAAATGCCACAATCAGCTGACTGGCTCATCTTCAATTGAGAGCATCAGCAGTTCCATTGCAAAGGCACTTGAAATGTACCCAAGTCCTTTTGGCAACATGAAAAAGGGAACACTCAGGACTTTCCTAGAAGGACCGAGGTTTCCAAGGGAAAATGGGTATTGAGGAGTCCTTAATCTGAATTTCAGATCACTGACCGGTGACTGATGTGACATAATGGTCACATCCTTGGCCCTCTCCTGGAAGTGTTTGAGGCTCCTGGACTTTCTCCTGGACCTCTGTGTCGTGGTCAGTTTGCTCATGGCTCAGTAGAAGCAGGCACAGACCCCGGAGTTCATGGGCAAGGTGCAGAGGCCGTAGGGATTGGAGGCCTGTTACTGGAATTCTCACTCGTGCATGCCCTGGAAAGAATGACCAGAAAACAGGACCATTAGTGAGCAAGAGAGCTCGTGTTGTGAAAGAGAATGGAGGAAGTAGAGATTTGCATGGCAGGCCCAGACTCTGCTTGATGTCACATGATCACACTGTTTCCTGTTTGGAGAGGAAAAAGACAATAAGTATGATGGGAGAGCCAAGGACACCTAGATTTCTGTATCAATGAGACCTACAAGTTAGAGCGAAATATGTTTCTGTGTGTTTCTGGATCCCCTGCATTTTAGTTTTTCTGTCCTCTTTTGTAAACTTGGTAAAATGCAAATTTCTAGAGTTGGGCGGGTTAAACATAGAATGTGTTATTCACAGAAATATAAGTATTGGTCTTATTATTATAGTAGAAAAGATGCAGCTCCCATCACATTGGCACGCCCATCCATCAGGAAGCAAGTAGTGAATTGCAGATATGCCTGTTTTTTTTTTTTTTTTTTTTTTGATATGCCTGTTTTTAAAACAGGGTTGAATACAGAATAAATCTTATTTGTCTATTTTCCTTTTTTCTCTATTCAAGGGCTCTTAATATCAAACAGGTATGTGTGTGTTCCAGAATTTCCTTGAATTAAAACAATTGATGAAAATCACATCACACCTGAGTATGAACTTTAGACAGACAATGGGTTATCCCTGCAATACTGAATGTGTATCCTAAAACCTTCAGGTGTCTAGACCATGTCCTGCTCTGAGCATAGGAGTTTAACTAACAGACATTCCCCTTCCCTGCATGTGGTATTTTAGGCTGGGCTGTCACTATGGATAAAGGAATATCCCTTTATTGTCACTGGGAGGAAGCCAGCCACCAGCACTGTATCCTTTTACCTTAGAACACAGCCCTCAAGAAGAGGAAATATTTTCCCAGTTAAAGAAATTGTTGCTCCAAGTTCCCATAACTGATTCAGTGTTCAGTTCCAATCTCTGAGTCAAATGCTGCTGTGGGTAGGATTTTCAATGTCATGGGAAATCTCCAGAATGGTGTGTAGGACAGATTGTGCACATGGGCGATATGAAATAAACACCAAGCTTAAAAATACCATAAAATAGGAAGGCATTCATGAGTGAAACTATGCAGGCTCAGGGGTTGGCTCTGAAGTAATTCAGCTGATTGGTGGAAGGGAGCCTGGGAAACAGCTAGCATGGAGTTGGCCAGGTATTAGTATCTAGTCAACCTGAATGAGGGTGCAGGGGTACTCACTTTGTTATTTCCTCAGCTTTTGTAAATGTCTAAACTTTCCACATAAAAAAACCCCAAATCCCAGCAGTGTAACTTTCTTGTGTAGGGATAAAATATGTTTTCTCTTGTTGACACACGGTTTCTCTATAGCCCTAGCTGGCCTTGAACTCAGATCGACCTGCCTCTGTCTCCCAAGTGCTGGGATTAAAGGTTTACTCCAGCATACCTGGCTATATATTTTTTTTTTAAAGGTCCCTCTCGGGACTGGAGAGATGGCTCAGAGGTTAAGAGCACTGACTGTCCTTTCCACCTGAGTTCAGTTCCCAGCAACCACATGGTGGCTCACAGCCATCTATGATGAAGTATGGTACCCTCTTCTGTATACTGTATACTTAATAAATAAATCTTTAAAAGGTCCCTCTCCTGACACCCCCAAGCCACTGTGTACAGGTACTCAAGGGAGGCCAGAAGAGGATGTAAGATGCCCTGGAGCTAGAGTTACCTGCTAAGGAGCTGGGATCCAAACTCAGGTCCTCTGGAATAGATGTAAGCACTCTTGATCACTGAACTCTATCCAGTCCCTTCAAGTATGTTCTTAACATTTTATAATTCATGCTTGGAACTGGAGAGATGACCCAGCAACAAGGAGCATTTGCTCTTGCAGAGGACCTGAGTTTGGTTTCCAGGTCCATGCCATGGCGCAGCTATCAACTGCAACTCCAGTTCCAGGGGTTCTGACACCTTTTGATTTCTCAGGGTACTTGGCACACCTCTGGTGGTATACATGCAGGCAAAATATGAGTATACATATTAAACAATACGTAAATCTAAAAAAATATTAAAATGTAAAAATTGTATAATTAATAAAATATGTGTCAGATATGATACACATTTAATCCCTCAGCCCTGGGAGTCAAAGGTAGGAGCAGATGCAAAAGCCATGGAGAATGATAGACCCCAGACTCGGGGTACTATCTTCAGGAAGGGGGGCCCCAAGAACCCAGACTCCACGCAGTTGATGTAAAATAACATGAGAGGTTTATTTTATCTGCAGACAGGCTACCTCCCTGCCTCGGGAAGCAAGGGAGTAGCAAGGGAGGGGCAATCTCATATCTCTTTTAAAGGCTAAGACCATAAAATCACCATGCAACTGGGGCAACACATGTTGGTCACTTTAAAGGTCACACTATAATCGTAAGGTTGCTCACAGTAGTCATGGGGTTGCCTTAAGACCAGCTGGTCAGGGGGCTTTTACAACCGGGTGTTGGTCACCGATATTCTGCTTGGAATTTCTGGTATTTTAATCCCAGGTTCGACCAGACCATTATGTCCTATCTGAGTTGATTACGGCTATCAGGGCTGGGTCACTCTGTTTCCTGGGACAGATTTTCGTTCCTTGTTCTCATGGATGGTGCTCTGCTGAATACCTGAACTGAATGCCTGGGTCAAGACTTAGAACCCAGAGTCCTTCAGAGAAGAGCTGCTTACTGGCCTCCAGGTTCCTGCCCCATTTGAGTTCAGCCTTGACTTCCTTCAATGATGGACTATGATGTGGAAGGCTTTCTCTTAGGAGGCATTTTTCTCCCCATCCTAAAACAACCACTTCCTTTTCTCTTGTTGTGGGCACCCACCAGAAAAGATTGCTCTTACATGGAGTTAAGCCAATAGAAAGTTAAAAGCACTGACTGTTTTTCCAGAGGTCCTGAGTTCAATTCCCAGCAACCACATGGTGGCTCACAACCATCTATGATGACATCTGGTACCCTCTTCTGTATACTCTATACATAATAAATAAATAAATCTTAAAAAAAAGAAAGTCTTTATTAACCACTGTCAACAACTCTGGGTGTTTGGAATCCCAGTGTAGCACCGAGCCTTCCTCAGGGTGAGATTTTAAACACAAAAAACATGTTCTGGGTTGACACACTTCAGTTAAAAACAGTTAGCCAGAAGCAGAATTACAGAAGCCAAAAATCAAAGTTAGTACATTTAGAGACTTTCCTGGAACTATGAAATTTATCTTTTGTTTATTTATTTATTTAGGTTTTTCAAGACAGGATTTCTGTATGTAGAGGCTTTCCTTGAACTCAGATTGTAGACCAGGCTGGCTTCAAACTCATAGATTCACCTGCCTCTGCCTCCTGAGTGCTGGAATTAACGGTGTGCCCCCTCATCTATGGACTTTGATGGACTAGGCCTTGTTTTACTTTTGACAGATGATACTGTCTGTGTACTGAGTTTTACAGCCTAAATAGTACTTCCATGACCTAGTCAGCTGTGCTAAGGTCTCTGGGCCTACTAAGGTCTAGGGCGCTGTTGAGTCCCTGCACTATTTGGTCTCTGGTCCGGAATTTGGAGCATGGGTGTTCTGCCTAAACCTCAGTCTGGATTACAGGCTACAGGCAGTGTCAACCTCCAGCCTGTCTTCTTAAACAGCAATCTCTGTTGCTACCTGTATATCCCATGCCATTGTTACCAATAACTTACCCTGTCAGTTTCTTTTAAATTTGTATAGTAAGAGAGATAGATTTGGGGCTGGAGAGTTGGCTCAGTGGTTAAAAGCACTGGCTGCTCTCCTAGAGTCCTGAGTTCAATTCCCAGCGACCACATGGTGGCTCATGGCCATCAGTAATGAGGTCTGGTGCCCTCTTCTGCCTGCAGGTGTGCAGGCAGAACACAGTATACATAATGAATAAATAAAATTTTTTTTAAGAGAGAGATTAAAAAAAACTAATCATTTTATGTGCCTGAATGTTTTGCCTGTATATGTGCCCGCACACATGTTGTGTGCCTGGTGCCAATGGACATCAGAAAGTGGCATCCTCTGGGACAGGAATTACAGATGGCTGTGAGCCACCACGTGTGTGCTGGGATAGAACCCGAGTTCTCTGCAAAAACAGCAAGTGCTTTTAACCTCTGAGCATCTCTCCAGCTCCCTCTTTTTAATTTTTTAATTGATCTAGGAGTGTCGAATGGGATTCTACCTCGTTCTTTCTTTTGTTTTCTTTTTTAGACAACTGCCTGGCGTTTGCTTTACCTGGTCGGTGAGCATCCTGAAGGGAGACCGAGTTTGGTGCTCTGATGGTGGCCGTGTGGCGCCACCTGGTGGTAGCACTCACAGAGCCGGAGCGTGCGCAGTCGTTTAGGATAGTGACAGGCCGGCACCCTTGGCAGGATCCCGGGCAATCCTGCCGGACCCTGTGATGCCCAGATCATCTGTCTGAGGTCCTTTGGGGACGAAGCTTTTGGGGTGGGGTGGTGGCACTCAGTTACAAGCCCAAGTTCAGGTTCTGGGGAATGACTTCCCAGGGCGCTGGGCTGCAGGGCACAGTGTGGTGCAGGGCACAGTGTGGTGCGGGGCGCAGGTGACCAGGGCAAACTCAGTTGAGAAGGGCGTGCTTGCCTTTTGCCTTGCTCCTTGGCATCTCCAAGTACTTTGCAATCAATGTGTCAGTGCGCATGGGCCTCCGGTTTAAAGTTGAAATCACTTCACACGCCTCTCCTCCTTACAGTGGCATGTGAGAGGTGTGACAACATCAGATCTTAATCCCTCCAAGTTAGTAGTTCGATCAGTCTGTGAGAAGAGGTACGTTTTAAAATCAGAGTTTTTTGGACCTTGTCACTAGCCTGAAACATCCTGAAGCTGGCAGATAAATCCCTGCTCCCTGACACTGGAGGGAGATGACACAAATGTAGAGACCGAGGACCATCTAGGGCAGGTGCAGGGGTGTTGTGTTCATGGTGCTGTAGGAGACACAGCCCTACAACATACTAAGATAGTTAACAAGGTTGGGAGACATTTCTTCTATGCAGTGAACCCACAGAACTTCAATGGCTACCTGAAGTGAAGGCCATTCTGTGCAGAATATATTCTACATGGATTTTCTCCATTGCTTTAGGGCTAAGCAAGTTTGGAACTGCTTGGCTGAGAACTCTTCAGTATGCAGGGCAAGGTCACATGCTGCAGGTTCTGGATGCTCTGGAGGAAGGGCAGCCCCATCTAGGGCAAGGCAAGGTCATTCACTGAGATCTGTCTGGAGAAATCCAGACAAAGTCCTGGGAGGCTCTTCTGACCAAGGACTAGATGGGTTTACTTTATGAATAAACAGTGTGTAACTGTGCTTATGGGCACACCTCATTGTGAAGGAGTGTGATGGGAAAAATCATGGTGTCAGTCTAATTGAGAAAAAAGCTTTTGGAAAATTTGTATTTGAGCAGGAATATCTGTGCAGCCATAGGGTGGGGGTGGGGGATGGGGTGGCGTGGGGGGTAGAGGGGTAAGCCAGCCAACTATGGTATTTTTGTCACCAAAGCATGACAGGGCTGTAGCCTGTTAGGTCTGGTGAAGTTGTCGGGACCCAAAGACTAGGGATCACACGGGTGGGTGGGTGGGGGACAAACCCCTCCCCTCTGACTCCTCCTAATATGTATGAGTTACTTCCTTCATTGGTGTGAGGAAATACCCAAGGGCAGCTTACTGGAAGGAAAGGCTTATTTGGAGCTGTGGTAGCAGCAGCATGAGGTGGTTGGTCTCTTTCTGCTCACAGTCAGGAAGCAGAGAGCTGTGAACCCTGATGCTCTACCCCCTACCCCAGTCAAATCTCTCTGGAAACACCCTCACAGAAATGCCCAGAGGTTTATCTACCCCAGCCAGTCAAGATGACCACCAAGACTGACTATCACATAATGGTCAAGATCCTTGAAGGATCTAGGTTTAATTTAGTTTTTGTTTTGTTTTGTTTTTGTAGGAAATAACTTTTCATTGTAATCAATAGTTTCTATATGAGCCAAAAGAAAAACCAATAAAGAAGATATGGATGTGGTGGTCCATACCTTTAATCCCAGGCAGATGCAGGTGGGTCTCTGTGAGTTTAAGTCCAGCCTAGTTTACAGAGCAAGTTCCAGTACAGCCAGAGCTACACAGAAAAACCCGTCTCGAAAAAACCAAAAAAAGAACAAACAAAAAAAGGAAACATTCACCACCCATCATGTGTGTTTTTCGAGTGAGTGCGTGAGTGTGTGTGTGTGTGTGTGTGTGTGTGTGTGTGTGTGAGACAGAGAGAGAGAGAGAGAGAGAGAGAGAGAGAGAGAGAGAGAGTCCCCAAGTTGATTCTCTTGGATCCATCTAGTGTAGGCGCCGGGATCTAAATTCTGGTCTTCTGTAAGTGGACTGTAAGTGCTTTCAAATGCTGAGCCATCTCTCCAGCCCCAGTATTAACTTATCTTTTTAGAGTATTTGTGGAGGTGGTGGGAAAAATGGAAGCTAGAACCCAGGATCTGGACCTCTCTGGATTCCATTTAAATAAGAATTTTTGAGTCTTACCTCGGGTGGAGTCAGCATCTCTCTGTGAGACCCTAAACACATCTCTTGGTTTGTTCTGGCTGACCCATGAATCCTTCCCCTCACCATATCTCTTTCTGTAGCGCTGACTTACCCAAGTGGCTTGCCCTGAGTACAGAGAGAGGATCGCACATTTGTTCCTGGGCTGAGCTGGTGCTTTTCAGAGATGAGTATCCCTTTTGGCAAGCACTAGCCTTGGGCTAAAGGACTGCCCAAATGTTACTGCTGCAACAGAGCCTTTGCTTGCCTTAGAGGCTTTAAGTCCTTGAAGGCATGAAGGGACTCATTACTCTAAATTTCCAGGCAGCTAATAAGATGTGTCACCTTGTGGGCATTTGATAAGTAAACGGTGCTGGTTCCTCTTCTCCAGAATAAATTGCCAGGTTTCACCATCCAAGGACTCTGCTTCATTTTTCGGCTCCTCCTCCACGCTCAGCTTGGGGATCAGGAAAGTCCTCCTACTGGTGACTTGCTTTTGAATTGAATGAGCTGATTTGAATCCTTAGATACCATGGTGATAAGTGCCTTAGAAATAAAGAGCAGGAGGGTGAGACAGAGAAAGGGCAGGTCCCAAATGTCTGCAGGCTAGAAAGTGTTTTGGCTACACTGATGTTTACTTTACGCCTACAGGACTGTTTACTCCCCATCCCTGTTCCGTCTCCTTCCTTTGACTATATAAATGCTTTCTACTTCCTTGTACACACGTGCTCTTTGGGTGTGAAGGCGATATAGGTGCTATCTATGGTTCTACTACTTAACCAGTGTGCTGGGATACACATTATTTCCCTGCATCTATACGAGGTCAGAAAGTATTCACCCTGGTTTTTCTCATAGATTTCCTCTTGTCCTAAGTCACATTGCCATCTGGCGGGCAGAGACAAACTGGTTCTTCTCCTTGCCATGACTAGGTTGTGGAATCAAGGGGATTCCAGGACAGGTGGCTCCATAGACACCCAGTGCACCTGAGGCATTGTGCCTTAGATAGAAATGGACTTTGAAGAGTGTGATTCCAGTGTCCGGAGAAACAGCTGGCACGTCTGCATGCAGCCCATGGGAAACACAGGGTCTGATTTTTTGCTAATTTTGTAACACAAGTCACAGAGGAATGCCTTTCAGCTCTCCTAAACAGCTCTTCACTGGCACCAGTGAACTGCAGAGCTTAAGCCCAGACTGCCTGTGCCAACCCAAACAGCAGCCCTGAGAACAGGGCTCATCTGTCTTCATCCTATACAAAGTGCTGTGGAGTGGACTGAGCACAGAGTAAGTCAGATGCGCTATGAAGCCTACTCCTGGGTGTGGCTGACCGATGGCGGCCCCTTGCCTCATGCAAGCGTGGTGGTGGAGACCCACGAGAGAGAGAGAGAGAGAGAGAGAGAGAGAGAGAGAGAGAGAGAGAGAGAAGGAGGGAGTCAGGGATGAGGAGTGGACCTTCTGGCGAAAAGGAGGCAGGAAGGAACAAAAGACAGAAGTGGGGAGGTCGAGGTGGAGAGCCTTCTTAAATAGAGTTTGATGTCAGAAGGCTGAGTGGGCCAGGCTAATTGCCATTGGGCAGCTTTGGCTTCAGGGGCTAGGACAGAATCCTAACACTGGGTGTTTAGGGACGTATTGCCATCTGGTTCATGCGTGCTCCTTCATGCATGTCTGGTGTAGCTAAATGGGACCTCTACAACTCTGGCAACTTCCCACCTGACTTCATCCCTGTCCTGTAGTAAGGCAGGTCCATAGGGTCAAGGAAATTGGTCCAAACTAAGGCATGCACATAATATACTTGATGAGCCAACCCGGAGTCTGTCTGAGGGCCTAGCAACAGGCACTGCCCAGAGTTCCTTATCAAGAGGAATCTACTAACAACAGACGATGTCCCACCCAATGAGGGACAGCCACTAAATATCATTAGATGGTAACATAGCCTGGGTGCTGGGAGGAGGTGTATAAGGCTCTCGCCATTGCTGAATTAGAGTTAGCTCTTTGCTCTTCAGCTGACTCCAGGGGTCTGTGTTGTCCATGTCCACTCCAAGTCTTCTCAATCACTTCCTTCCTGCGGGAACCGTTGGAACTCAGCCACACTGCCCTTCTCATCTGAGCATTAATCTTTATTTTACCAAACCTGACCTGTCCTTGGAGGATCATATCAAATCTTGTTCTCTGCTCCAAGATCTAGAAGTTGGAGTCAGTCAAAGCCCACTTTCCCTTAAGGAAGGAACCGGAACTAAACCCATGACCCCCTAGGAATCTCTCAGCTCCATCAGCCAGTATTCCTATAATTGACAAATGGCTGATTTTCAGGAGAAAAAACAAAACAAAACAAAACAGAGACGTTTGCAAGAAGAGGCACTGTGCTCCTCAGTGGCTGTTTGCTTGACCCCCAAACCTGCAGTTCTCTGGGACACAGAGCAGGGTAAGAGGATGGGAGGGTGTGTGTGTGGAGAGGTAGCTTAGCCCTTAAGAGCACTAGCTGCTCTTCCGGATAACTGGAGTCTCATGGGGTATATATATCTCAGTTGGGTTAACTGCCCCTTTTTGGTTTTCAGACATACATATAAACAAAGCACAAGTATGTAGAAGCACGAATTTGGGTTGTAAGAGAAGAAGACTCTGAGCCAAATATCAGGGAAAGGCTGAAATATCAGAGAGAGGAAGCACCACAGTCAATTCTAACCCAGCTGTCTTGTAACTTCCTCAGCCTCACTCTTGGTCACGTCTGCCAGTTGCTTCTGTTCCTACCTGGTTTCTATGAGCCCTTATATACCCTATCCCATCCAGGTTAGGATTAAAGGCATGTAGCCTTGAACTCACAGAAACAGAAGAAGTTCTGTTTCTGGAGTTATGAAATTAAAGGTGTAGGTCACCATTCCTGGCTTTCCCTGTGCTGGGATTAAAGGTGTGTGTGATTGACTCAGCTGTTTATCCTTGTATTCAAGGTTTAAGAATTTCCTGAGCTGTCTGCCTAGGATTTGATTGCGTGGGTCTCTCTGATATCCCAGGATTTATTAAATACCTAACACATATCCACACACATATATACACACATACCCATACATTAAAAAAATCTTTTTAAAAAAGAGGGAGAAAAGTGGTACATCTAGGGGAGGGGGCACCACTGCCTGGAGTCTCAACTCCTGAGGGGTAGAGAAGATGAGTTCATAGCCCAGTTCATTTCCCCTATCTCATGGCCCTCAGCTGCAGCACTGACTTCCTAAGTCTATAGTGTGATCTTGAATAAGTAAAATCACTACTTGTTCTCTTGGGACTGGCTTACATCATTTAGTAAAATGTCCCCACATTTCATCCATGTCACAGCATTCATCACAATGTTCTTCTTTAGGGCAGAATAACATTCCCTTCTGGAAATACAGAACATTTTAAAATCCATTTTTTAATCTGTTGATGGGCAGTTGATTTGTTCCCATCATTTGGACATTCTGCATAACCCTGATATCAATATGTATGCAAATAGCTCTTCAAAATTCTGCTTTCAAACCTTCTAGGACTACTTGACCATAGGTACTTTTTACCTTTTTGAAAAATTCCCAGCTATATCATTTTACATTCCCATCAAGGTTCCTATTTCTCTTCCTCTTTGCCAGAACTAGTTATTTTCTGGGGTCTATGGTAGTAACCCTGATGGGGAAGAGGTAGTCTCTCATTGTGCTTTTCATTTGCATTTTCCAATAATTAGTAATGAAGAGCATCTTTTCATGGACTTGTAGGTCACTTTTATGTCCTCATTAGCAAACCATTTGTTCAAGTTCTGGGACTGTCTTTCCTTTGTTGTTTAATTGTTTAGTCTTTATATATTATGACTATTACACATTTAACAGGCATATGATTTACAATATTTTCTCTCATTTCATAGGTTGCCTTTTCAATTTGTTGATTTTGAGTGTATCTTTGATGAGATTTATCTATTTAACCAATATCAAGGTTATTGGGGGGAGGATTATATCTGAGAAAGATTCTCAGTAATGGTTGTGGAAGGAATCAAGGATTACATTCTGAAGATGATCATATAAACATTTAATTTTTTAGTTTAAAAATTTATCGGTAGGGTGTTTTGTCTACATGCATGTCTGTGCATACCTATTTGGATACCTGATATTTTCAAAGTCCAGAAGAGGGCACTAGATCTCCTGGATTTGGAGTTCCAGACAGTTTCGAACTGCCTCAGGTGCTGGGAATCAAACATGGGTCCTCTAAAAGAGCAGCAGTCTTCTTAACTGCTGAGCCATCTTTCTGGCTCCCTACATGCATATTTTTAATGATTTGAGTTTTAATGGCCAAGGCAGACAGACTACAAGCAGAAACTTACCCTAACAGCCAGGGATGGTAGTGATGCTTGCAATTCTAGTACTGAGGATTGTGAGTTTCAAGCCAGCCTAGCCTATAGTCAAACATACATACAGGCTAGCACAGTCATGTCTCAAAACAAAAATATGCAAGGTAAGGGCTGGACAGATAGTTCAGTGGTTAAGAGTGCTTGCTATTCTTGCATAGAACCCGAGTTTAGTTCTCAGTACCCACATTAGAAAGCTGACAACTGCCTGTGATGCCAGCTCCAGGGGATCTGGCCTTGTCTTCAGGCCTCTGCAAGGTACCCAAATACATGTGACAAACACATACACATAAACAAATATTTTTTTAAAATGCAAGATAAACCAGTTGTGGCAGCTTGTGCTTCAATCCAGGCACTTGGGAGAAAGTGGTAGAGCTATCTCTACATAATGAGTTCCAGAACAGCTAGAGCTACATAGTGAGACCTTGCCTCAAAAGACCAAAACAAACAAAAATACTACAGCGAGATAAAACTTAAAATCAGTTGATAAAAGCACAGTGGGAGGGCTGGAGAGATGGCTCAGAGGTTAAGAGCACTGGCTGCTCTTCTAGAGGTCCTGATTTGAAATCCCAGAACCCACATGGTGGCTCACAACCATCTGAAATGATATCTGGGGCCCTCTTCTGGTGTGCAAACATACATACAGGCAGAACACTGTATACATAATAAATAAATAAATCTTTTAAAAAAAGATATAAATATATCAATATTTAAAAAAAAAAAGCACAGTGGGAGAAACCAACCTGTAAGCAGGAAAACATACGAACAAGGACTATCACACTCAGTAGAATATACTGTAATGATAGAACTCAGCCACAATAGAAGACAATTGCAACAAACCATATAATTCAATAAAATTATACCAAAAAAGCATTGGATAGAGCTCAGGGCTCTCTGTGTCTGCAAAACTCTCTTCTCCCACCGTCTTATCACTGTCAATCATAGACTCTGTCTTCTGTCCTTCCTTGCTTCCTTTCTCTCTTTCTCTTTCTTTTCTTTTCTTTTCTTTTTTTTTTTTTTTGAGTCAGGGGTTCTCTGGGCTGGCCTTGAACTCAGAGATCCATTTGTCTCTCGAATGCTAGGATTAAAGACATATAAGCCACTGCTCCTGTATAAATCTTTTTTAAGCCACAAAACAATGCCTTTTTTTTTTTCTGTATTTCTGTAGGATAACTAGGAAGATGGTTAAAAATGGCTTCAGATTTCTTTGCTGTTCTCTTTGTCCCTAGGCTCTGCCTCTCTGAGGATGCTCAGCTCAAACGCTGTCATCTAGAGTCCCTTGATGTGATTCTTCTGTATTGATGTCTTGCTAGCTCCATTTGTCTCCCTTGTTTTTTTTTTTTAAGATTTACTTATTTATTATGTATACAATTTTGTCTGCATGCATGCTTGCAGGCCAGTAGAGGGCGCCAGATTCCACTATAGATAGTCCTGAGCCTCCATGTGGTTGCTGGGAATTGAACTCACCACCTCTGGGAGAACAGTCAGTGCTCTTAACCTCTGAGTATCTCTCCAGCCCTCATTGAGTTTTGATGGAGGAGATGTGGCTACCTTTGCCAAACACTTTTGCCTTTTAATACTCTGCAGGACTGAAAGTGAAAATCTAGGAAAGTGATAATGTAAGTAGAGAGGGCTAGCTTCATCTCTCAGCTGTGTCCTCTTCCTCATCTTAGAGATAATGGTTTTTAGCCTATTGTTTCCATTGTTCATTGTTTGTGAGCATATACGAAGACTCTTCCTCCCTGGCAGAAGCAGACCACTGCTGTGTTTACTCCTCTGGGAGCAATATTGTTTATTATCATTACTATTATCAACAGGTGTTTTGCCTACATGTATGTCTGTGCACCACTTGTGGACTTGGTGTTGAGGAAGGCCAGAATAGGGAATCAGATCCTCTGGAACTGGAGTTACAGTTGTGAGCTGCCATGTGGGTTCCAGGACTGGAACCTGAGATCTCTGGAAGAGCAGTCAGTGCCCTTAACTGGTGACTTACTTTTCTGATCCCCATGTTTCTTCCTTTGGACAATCCATTGTGTGTAGTCTCCATACTTTATTCATCCTCAGCAAAGGACATTTGAGTGGCTTCTGGTCTTTGCCATCACAAATGGTGCTACAGTGGATAATGTGGGCATGTGCAATTTCCCAATTCTGGTGGCTGTATTTGGGATAAATGCTTTCCACTGTTGCTGCTGGGCCCAGGGGAAAATCACATGTGAATCTACTAGGCCTTACAAAAGGAAACTTTGCAAGGAGACTAAACTATTGTGAATTCTCATCACATTTTAAGAGCAGCATGCCTTCCCAGCCTCAGCTCTAGAGTCTATTATTAAACGTTTGGATTTCTATCTTTCAGAAAAAAATGAATGGTTTCTCAGCAGACTTTAAATTCGCAATTCTCTTATAGGCAATGGTGAACGTATTTTCATTTGCTTTTCTTTCTACATGAATTGCTTTTTTTCCCTCTTCTGAGGTTATTGAATTTTTTTCCCCTTAGAAATTTTTTTTTTTAGCACAGCCTGTTTGTATTTGATGCAGTCTGAGATCACTTTACCCTGATTTTCATCTGCCATTTCTTTCACTTAGGAGGTTTTTGTATTGCTATGGAGGCATGTTTGTTAATATTTTGATTACTTTTATTGTTATGAGTCTTATGAGGTATAATTAAGAGTAAGCTTGCTTCTATTGCATTATGAAGCATTTTATATATCTTTTCTTCATTTACAAAATAATTTTGAAAGAATTATTTTATTTTACTTTATGTGGAGGGATGTTTTGTCTGCATGAATGTCTGTGCACCACATACGTGCCTGCATGTGTGCAGAAGAAGGCATTGGATCCCTGAGGTTGGAGTTATAGATGCATGTGGGTACTGGGGATCAAACCTTGTTCCTCTGGAAGGACACCCAGGGCCACTGAGCCTTGTCTTCCTCTCCTGTCCTCTTTGGTTTTTATGCTTTATTTTTTACATTAAGATCTTTGATTCATCTGTACCTATCCTGGTCTTTAGCGTGAGGAATAGACCTAATTTTATTTTTTTCCATATAGTTATCCAATAGCTTAATGAATCACTTATAAAAATGTATCTACTATTTCTAACCTACCTATCGTTTATCTATCTATATTTAGCTAGAATTCAGAAGGATATAGCTTAAATCTTTTATTTATTTATTTATTATGTATACAGTATACAGAAGAGGGTACCAGATGTCATCATAGATGGTTGTGAGGCACCATGTGGTTGCTGGGAATCGAACTCAGGACCTCTGGAAGAACAGTCAGTGCTCTTAACCTCTGAGCCATCTCTCCAGCCCCCACTTAAATCTTTTTTTAAAAAAAAAATTTAAAAATATTTCTCTTTGTGTCTCTCTCTGTATATGTCATGTGTGTTGGTGCCTGTAGAGGCCAGAAGAGGGTGTTGCATCCTCTGGAGCTGGAGTTAGAGGTGGTGGTTGTGAACCACCTGACAGGGATGCTATTGTCTGAATTTGGGTCTCTATAAAAGCAGTAAATGTTCTTTACCGCTGAGTCATCTCTTCTGCCCCATTGCTCAACTTTTTTGTTTGTTTGTTTTTTGTATTTTTGAGACAGGATTTGTTTGCGTGGCCTTGGCTATTTCTAGAACTCACTCTATAGGCTAGACTGGCCTGCAACTCACCGAGATCTGCCTAGCTCATCACTGTCTGGCCTATTGCATTGCTTAAATCTTAAACAACCTAAATCTAGATGGGGGGGTGGACTCTGAACCTTTCTTTTTTTCTGGTGTCACTCTCTGTCCCTAGTAAGAGGAGATACCTGTTATGAAGCCTGGGACTTTTGTTTCTGAGACTTATGTAACTGTGGATACAGTGTGTCAGGGAAAGCATGCTTGGGAAGAAAGAAGAAAAAAAGAAAGTTACTCCTTTTGAGTCAGAAGTCAGAAGAGTGGGCAGGCCTACCAGCCCCTCCCGGTATAAGCTCTCTTAGCTATTGCTGCAGAAGAAGACTTTTAGGAGAGCTAAGTACATTGTGTCATGGGGATAATTAATTCTTCCACCTCCTCTGCTTGACTTCGCATGAATCAGCTTTTTTGCAGGCTGATCTCTCGGCCAGGTGATTGACAGACCTAGCTTCATTAATTAGGGAAGGAGATGACAGTATCTAATGTTCCAATCTTTGGAGCAGATTAGATTAGATTAGATTAGAATGCAGTGTCTCCACCCAGGGCCAGATGGAGGCTGAACTCAAGTTCCACTTTTGACGAACCAGGAGGAAACAGGTTTCCCTTACCAAAGCCCTGACACCTCTCCCTTTTCATGTGGTATTTTAAACCCTGAGCAGAGATAGCTGTGATAGTTCCCAGGGTTCCCAGGGGAATGGGAGGTGGGGTACAAAGCTGACCATGGAAGAGAGGTCCATCCACAACGGCCTCTGAGACTATCCAATCCAGAAACCTAAAATTTACCACCCCCACCAAGAACTGATATTCTACAATCATTTAAAAAGTGGGCTGAAGTTTCTTTCTTTCTTTCTTTTCTTTTGACTTTTCAGCCTTGGAGCATCTTGAGGTCCACCTATCCCAGCACTGGGGGATTCTATGAATTGTTCCCCAAAGGGATTTCTTTCACTCTTTATCACAATCCATTTGCATTTTTAACAATGCTGGTGGCATCTAATTTAAAGCTTCCAGGTTGCAGGAATTGAGAAACCCTTTCCCCCCATATTACAGCCTTCCTGCTACCCTAGGTGAGGGGAGATGGACAGAGAGAGCATGGGTTCCTGATTCAGTTGGGTCTGATACTACAGACATGTTACCTGGAGTATTTGAGTAGTTTAGTTCTGATCCTGTTTCTCCATCTTCCCCTGGCTATGGCGAGGAGGAGTCAACCCAGGTCACGTGTCGGCCTTGTGGGCGGAACTCCCGCAGTGAGAATGTCGGTTGGTGCTGGCTTCCTCCTCCCTCACCATACCCATTCTGTTGATTGGTCCCCTCTGTGAATGTGTCACTGTTCACGGAAGCACTAAGCTAACCCAGAGTGGAGGGGCCTCTTTTGAGACCTACACAATGAAAATATTCCTTCTCATCAAGGCTCCTATATGAAGATTTGACTTCTAGGCCTCATGAGAGAGATCACTCAGATATTGCTGCTTGGAGGATGGGACAGACAGGACGTGTTTATAATCTTGTCCTCAGTTACTTGACACCAGTCTCCAGGGGAATTAGCAGAAGGCAACTCAAATTTCAGAGGACATATTTCTGTCTGAGGTCGAGCTATTGTTCCTCCAAGGACCTGTACCACATCCTACCACAAATAAGTGACTCAGCCTTGTTATAGAATGACCTACATGAAAAGCACAGCTTCCTTGGGATGCACAGAGAGTGAGGTGGCACCTAAGGAGAAGGTGAGACTCCTGTGAATTGAACAGGACAAATGGCTGCCGGTCAGGAGCCAAGTTATTAGTGTCTCTGCTGAGTTTCCTTTAGTACACTCCCAGTCTCTCCTTATGCATCTTTCAGAGTTTTTGATAGTTAGGATGATGGTACACAAGGCGTACAATAACTGGATACCCTGATACCTTCCATCATCTTTTTACGGAATCTCTCTCTGCCTCCCTTTGTCCTGGGCAGCCACCCATAAACAAGATGGGGCAGGTCGCCTCTCTCTCATCCTCCTGGATCTGATTTTAGCTACACTTGTTCCTCCAGGACTCCTGTACACCTCACTATCCAATGTGGTAATGGACTATTTTTTTTAATATTTATTTTTATTTTATGTGAATTAGTGTTTTGCCTGCATGTATAACTGTGTAAGGGTGTCAGATCTTGGAATTACAGACAGTTGTTAGCTGCCATGTGGATGCTGGGAATTGAACTCAGGTCCTCTGGAAGAGCAGTCAGTGCTCTTAACTGCCCCTCATAATTTTCAATTAGCCTGGCTTTTGCATTTCAGAGAGTTTGTGTGTCTGATGGTCTATTTGGGGGCCTCTTAACCATGATACAACACTTATATCATAACCATAACCCTCTATCATAACAAAAAAATTCTTCAAAGCAGAAACAGCTTCTAAGTGTCTCCTGCTGCTGCCCTGCATAGGGCATGAGGCCTCTGCATTTATAGGCATCTGCTGCCAGATAACTGGGTAATTCATTATCGTATCATGCCAGATCACACATAATCCTAACACTATACAGCAGAAGTTGAGGCCAATTCTATAATCAAGAATTAATTCATGGTCCAGAGAATATATTGTTAATGTAGACTATTGCATAATGCTAGGAATATGTGGGACTCTATAAAAGTCATTTTACAAATGAAAATTTGAAATACCCTAAATTTCCAAAGTAAAAGATGCATTTGTAGTCTATGTTTGATAATTATAATCAAGGAACATCTCTCTATGCCTGGTTTCCTAGTCTTTATGGAAGGCTGTATTATTGCAACACAAGAGAAAAAGAAATAAATGATTGTAAAGTCTCTTGCAAACCTAGAATGTTATTTCAAATGTCCATTACAACTAAGGAGAATATATTCCTTCAAAAATATTAGCTACTTAAGCTACTGATCTACTTAAAAATAATTTAGAATAAAAGGTTTCTGAAGTCAGAACCCCCCAAAAAATTAATTCATGGATCCCCAAGGCCTGTTTAATGATTTTTCATTTTCTTTTAGCCCCTAGTACACATTACAATGGGGGATAACATGTTTTGGTTTTCATATTTTTCTTTTGTTTTTACACAGAGTCTCTCTGTGCAATTTATAATGGCCCTAAACTTACTCTTGTAGTACAGGCTAGGCTCCAATTTACAATCCTCCTGCTTCAGCTTCAGCGGGGATTACAGGTAAGGGCCGCCACCCTTGTCTTCAGGTGAGCTGATGCATAGTCTGAGAATTTTTATGCTAGATCATTTCTGTTGTATAAAAGGTTGGCTCTCAGCCAAGATCCGAGGCCTTTCTTCATTTCAAACTCTGCTGTGTATAACACTAACACCTGGTAAGTACCAGCTTCCTTAATGACTGTTGACATTTTGCAACAGTAACAGTTCTGTTTACTGTTAGGAGGAGGTGCTGGGAAATTTAGGGCCTAGGTTTATGTTTACAGCTTAGACACCAACTGTGTAAACAGCCTCAGGGAGGTCACTCCCTTTCTCAGGCCCATCTCATTTACCTAGTGTGACATCCTGAGAAGAGGAATGAGGGAATAAATGAAAAACACATTCCAAAGAAGTTTCAAATGCTGGTTATTACCCCCAGCCTTTAGGGAGACCAGGCTGTGATTTCTGGGCTTAGAATCGTCCTTAAGGTGAGAGGTGACATGGAACCTATGGTCAGGCCTCCATTTCTTTATCTGTGAAATGCAGAGATTGGCACGGATGGTCTCAAATGTCATAACTGGAAGGTTAGGGACCTCAATCCTGACCTCTGTCCCTGGGGGCTTGGCTTTGTTCTTAAATTCTACTGAGGTCTAGTTCTATTCAGACTGTAACCTCCCTGGAGACATCACTGGAACCTTAGATCCCTCCTAGAACCTTTGAGCAAGTAGGGATAAGAAGGTGTAAGAGTCACAGAATACAAAACAAAAAGCCAAAAATGCAAACAAATAAGTAAGCAAAACCCCAGGCCACCTGCAGAAGAGCCTTGCAAAGAAATGTGCCTTCCAAATTTTCCAGAGAAGAGACTGGAGAAAAAGTAAAACGTCTCAGCTGGCCTGCTTGTCGGTTTTAAGAAAAAAAAAAAGGGCTGGAGAGATGGCTCAGTGGTTAAGAGCACCGTCTGCTCTTCCAGAGGACCCGGGTTTGATTCCCAGCACCCACATGGCAGCTAACAACTGTCTGTAGTTCCAGTTCCAGGCAAACACCAAGGCAAATAAATAAATAAATAAATAAAGTTTTAAAAAAAAAAAAAAAAAGAAAAAAGAAAAAAAAAAAAAAAACCCTACGTTACTAATCCCTTTGAAGAAGAGAACAGCGGTCCTGTGTATAATCCTTCTGGTCCATAGAGCAGATCTGTAACTGTGTGAAAGAAAAGGCCGCCCCAAGCTCCTATCATTGCTGTTATTATTTTATAAAGGTTGATCTTTATTATTATTATTTTTTTAAACTTTATTTATTTATTTGCCTTGGTGTTTGCCTGGAACTGGAACTACAGACAGTTGTTAGCGGCCATGTGGGTGTTGGGAATCGAACCTGGGTCCTCTGGAAGAGCAGACGGTGCTCTTAACCGCTGAGCCATCTCTCCAGCCCCGATCTTTATTATTTTTGAACCACCATGTGGTTGCTGGGAATTGAACTCAGGTCCTCTGGAAGAACAGTCAGTGCTCTTAACCTCTGAGCCATCTCTCCAACTCCCTCTTTATTATTTTTGAATGAAAAAAGGAAATAAAAGGAGGAGACACCTGCTCCTAGGTATGATGGAGGAGAAAGTTTACTGTAGAGAAAAGGGAATATACAACCAGAGACAGAGATACCCGGGAGAGTCTAAAATGATCATGACCATGGGAAAGAAGCCCAGCACAATATCAGGGCTGGAGAGTTCAGGGCAGGGGGCAGGGCATACCAGCCAAGAGGATCCTGTCATAGATTGGGATTTAGGGATGCTGGGAGAACCTGGTGGCCACCCATAGCTTTGATAAGTTAATAAATAAGCACCTTAGCTACTTGTTCCCAGTTTGAGACCTAACAGTTTTTACTCATGGGTATGTGTGTCTGTGTGAGTGAATGCCATGGGTGTGTCACTCTGCCTTTCAGACCAGCCATGCATTAAAGTAGTTTGACAGCCAGTCAGGCAGAGGTAGCACATACCTTTTCTTTAATCAGGAAGCAGAGGCAGGTAGATCTCGGAGTTCAAGGCCAGGCTGGTCTACAGAGCAAGTTTCAGGATGACCAGGGCTACTCAGAGAAACCATCAAAAATTAAAGAAAACAAAACCAAATGAACAAAATAAGCAATCAGAGTGTTGATGTATGCACTTTACAATCTAGAGATGCTAACTTTTCTTCCTTTGCATAGGAAAGACCATGTGTCATGTCCCAGGAATATATTTCCTTTTAGGACTCTTACAGGACTGATCATGTCCCATGAGTCAGCTCTTTTCTTGATTTTCGCCTTCAAAGGCTCTCCCTGTGATATACTGCGTTTCTCTAGGAACAGGATGCGGTAAACCTCATTCAAAGTGACAGCTTTGAGAGGTGGAGGCTGACATGCCAAACATGACTGAAGACATGTCATGTAGGAGGCATTTCTGAGAAGATGAACCAGTTGTTTATATGCCAGATGTGAGGCAAGGTGTGCTGAGGATGAAACAGACACGCTTGGTCCCACAGACTGCTAGCGTGGTGACCAAAGGCCACCGTCAGAGCAACAGCAGAGAAGAGCAGGCAATTTACATTTAACTAATGATTTGCAGATTCCTCTAAAATGCTTCTTTTGCCCTCTTCTCTATCCGTTAACCTTTGTTTCTTTTCCTCTCTGCCATTATCTGATTGCACTTTCCAGTGCACAGAACCGCAGTTCCTGTGAAATGCAAGAACAATAAAAACAATAGCGCTCTCTCCAATCAATATTTGTTAGTAGGAAAACCCTGGAGATTGGAAGAGTCATACGGGTCAGGCAACTGTTGCTGATGGGAATGAAATGATCAATTTATTCTCTAAAAGAAGGGGAAGGAACCAGGTTAGATGCTGTGCCATAGTTGGAGGCCTGAGACTCATTCTCAAGACAGGCATAAGGTAATGAGCCAGGACCCAAGTCACTCAGGGTCCTGGAAAGGACACACAGCTTCCGGTCAGTGATCTTTTCTACTCAACATGTGACATTAGGAAGTCAAGGTTCTTCTTGGAACTTAATCTTTCTACATCAGGACTAGGGCTCTAAGCCTGTTTTATCTAGCTCACAGGGATACCCTAAACATAAAAAGAGTTAATGTTTGTAAATAAATTCTACCCTGAATGCAGTAGTGCTGAAGGGCGGTTCCTCCTTCCAAGAGAGCTCATTTCTTGATTCACTGGAGGGACTACACAACCAAAAAAAAAAAAAAAAAAAGCAATTTTGGCAAGTGTTCAACACCCGATTAAACAGGAGAACCAAATAATTGATTTCTTTGTGCAACCTTTCAAGGACTCCAAATGCCACATGGCCTCCCAAGGATCCCAAACACATTTTTAACGAAGCTGCTCTGGTGTAATAATACTTTATTTAAAGGAGAAGCTGTTTTCTTCTCCTTTAGACAGAGGGAGAAACCTAAAGCTTGGATGAGTTGACTGAGTCATGCTTGAGTTCACATGGAGATTTGAATTTGAACCTGTCTGACCTTCGGTTTTCATGGTATGCCATTGTTTAGCTTTGATTGTAGAAATAAAGCCAGGTGTTACATTAGGCCATCAGGGCCCTCTATACCCTGGAGAAATGATGGTTGTCTCTGGGAAAATAACCTAAGCGCCATTCTGTAGAGACACTTGGGATCCAAGAGTGTCCAGTGCCCATCACATCTGCTCTTCACCCTACATCTCTATTCCAGGTTACTAAGGATGACTTAAGTTCACAGCTCACCCAATATATATTTGTTTTTCGAGACACAGTTTTGCACCGCATGAATTCTGATTTTAATGAAGGAGACTCAGAGCCAGACATTGAGGAAAAGCTGAAATATCAGAGAGAGGGAACACCACAGTCAAATCTCACCCAGCTACCTTCCGGTTTCCTCAGCCTCTCACTTCTAATTGCTGTTTTCCTACACAGCCTCAAATACCTTCTTTGCCCAGCTGTATCCCATCCAGGTTAGGATTAAAGGCAGGAGCTACTCTATTTGGTAGTCAACCTTGAACTCACAGAAACACAGAAAGTTCTCTGTCTCTGGAGTTATGGGATTAAAGGCTAGGTCACGACCCCAGGCTTTCAATGGCACATACCTCCAATCCCATTGAAGCCCAGGTGTTTGTCCTTATACTCAAAGATCAAAAAATTCCTGAACTCTTTGCCTAGTTTTTGACTGTGAGTTGATCTCTTGATATTCCAGGTTTTATTAAATATGTAACATATCATCACGAAGTTTCTCTGTGTAACAACCTTGGCTGTCCTGGAACTCCCTCTGTAGACCATGCCCATGGCCTTGAACTCACAGAGATCCACCTGCCTCTTTCTCCCAAGTGCTGGGATTAAAGGCAAACCTCCTGGCCCAAATATATTTCTGTAGTCTTGCTGCCCGACTTCTTCAAAGCTATCAGTCCAGGAGGCCACTTGGGAAGGAAGTCTAGTTGGGACACAGCTTAAAAGTAGGGCAGGGGTGTGGGTGGGTGAGGGACCAGCCTCAGTTTAACCTTTCTTAGTGGAGAGTCATCTCCTCCCCAGGCCTTTTATTGGTGTCCCTGGACTTTGGTAGGGGAAGTATACAGTGAATTTGGCCAGTTGAGAAAGGCCATCTTCTAATTGGGTCATTTGGTCTAATCAGATGTCAAGTCCTCTTCGTGGGGTGGGTATTATTTTGTTTTGGAGCAGTCAGGCTGACCTCAAACTGGGCTGGGAAGCCTGGCTCTTTGATCTGAACAAACCCAGCTGCCATCTCCAGGAGAGTTCTGTCCTGCTGGCAGGCTTCCAGAAGGGGGCGTTGCTGACCTATCTGTTTGGATTTGACAGAGGTTTGGATAATCCAAGGTTTCAAAACAAGCTTGTCCCATTACCTAGAAAATGTCGTCATCTTACTTAACCAAAAGTGAGCCTTTGCTGCTTTTTAAAATTTTGGTAAAGAAGTATAAATAATTTCTAGAGTTGTTGTTGAAAAGAGCTTCATAAGATAAACAAGCGAATGCAGTGAGACTATTAGATCATTCAAAAAAAATCTTTTGCACTTTTATTTACTAACCATAGTTAGAAAGAAAGAAAAAATGCTTATAGCTAACATTCATAAAGTTCATAAAGGAAACAAAAACTTTAATGTACCAAAACAACCAAACAAAACCCTAACAATAACAACAAAAAACGAATGAAACATATTAAGAGAAAAAAACATAAGATGTTTGTGGGTAATGAATTATAAACTGCTCCCCAAAGGCAGATGTGTCATACCTTCCACTTAAGAGACTATCTTATGATGGGGGTGGTGGTGAAAGCCTTTAATGCCATAGGAGGCAGAAGCAGGTGGAATCTCTGGGAGTTTGAGGCTACCCTGGTCACAAAGGAAAGAATCTCTTCTAGTTGCACACAAGGCTAGTGAGAAGAACTACACTGCAGAAGGGCTTGAAAAATAAAAATAAAAAACCAAAAACAAACTCTGAAACAACCTAGATAGCCACCAGGAAAAATCCGATGAACAGCAGGACTATCATAAAGATGGGGCGGGGGGGGGGGAGAGCAATGCCTCCCCCAAAGGCTGTAAGAGGTCCATTAATAGTCACTTTAAAAGATTTGTCTTTATTTTATGGGTATGAGTGGTTTGACTGCATATTTGCATGTGTACTATGAGCAGGCAGTGTCCAGGAAGGCAAGAAGAAGGCATCAGATTCTGTAGAACTGGACAGACAGTTGTGAGCTTTCACCGGTGTGCTGGGATTCCAGGTCCTCCGAAGAGCAGCCAGTGTTCTTAATCGCTGAGCCATCTCTCCAGCCCCACACTTTAACTTTTAAAGAGTAAAAAAGAGAAAGAGGAACTTAGGTAATTTTTAGTCCACCGAAATTGAGTTGGCAAGTATTTTTGATATGACTTGTTTTGGTCACATCAACTCCTGGAGATGGATTATTACTTTGTAACTACATCATTTAAAGGAGATATTCTACCCCCTAGTATCTGTAACTGAACCTGGGACCTCAGACATCTAGGTATGCGCTCTGTTACTGAGCTACATCCTCAGCTCCTTTTCATTCGGACACAGGGTCTCACTAAGTTGCCCTCAATCATTGTTTTGTATTATTTATTCATAGCGTGCGTGCGTGCGTGCGTGCGTGCGTGCGTGCGTGCGTGCGTGCGTGCGTGCGTGCGTGTGTGTGTGTGTGTGTGTGTGTGTGTGTGTGTGCCACACCTCATATTTTTTTTTCTTCCACCATGTGGGCTCTGGGGATTGAACTCAGATCTTCAGTTTTGACAGCAAGTTCATTTATCCCTGGGGCATCTTGCTGGCCCAACCAGCCTTGAACTTTTGAAGTCCTTCCTTAGTGCAGGCCTGCACCACCAGGCCTGGCTAAAGCTATTTGTTAATGATTTACTCTCAACTACCGAGCCATTTGTAGGGGCCAGACATTTGATGGCACTGCCTGCCAGGAGTGGACCTGGCATTCTGAAGTACAAAAGGGGGGACAGAGGGTAGGAGAATGAGACTGGGGGTGGATGGGAAGGAATATGGCCCCCAGTTAGGCATGCCTGGCCTTGCCTCCTCATATATTAGGATGACTGATGACCAGCTGATACCTCATGTGTCTGTCCTGGAATTCTTATTACATCTCCAGAGTCTGGCTCTGGCCAGTGAGGACATTGTAGACAGCAGGTGCAGCCTTGCCCATGGGACCCATGCAGGGAAACCTCTCTCTAGATCTCTGCTTTGGACAACCTCCCAGCTCTTGACGTGTGCCAGGGCCTTGTCCTCAGTTGCCTTCCAGAGCTGGGCCAGGTGACAGACACTGAACTGTGTTTGTCCCTGTCCCCTCCCTTCCCCTAGAAAAGTGGCTATGACTTTGTCACCAATCCTCTGTCACTGATCCCTCCTCCAGTGAAGCCAACCACAGGGCCATAAGCAAATATGGGAAAGGAGAACCCTGGGCCAAGACTGCAAAAAGCCTGCTCAGCAGGTTCTCAACAAAACAAACAGGTGTAGTTATCAGGTGTGGTGGGATTTACACCTGTGAGCCCAGCGCAAGGCAGGACCAGGATAAACTGAGGAATTAACTATTTACAGAACAAGAAATGACCTGGTTCTTCCTGGAAAGGTCCTTATAGCTCAGAGCAGGAAACAGACCGTGAAGGGGCAATTCTACAGCCATGAGATGAAGGCTCAGATGAGAGTAGCATGTGACGGAAGCCCACTGGGACACCAAAGACCTAAAAGCAACCCTAACCTGAACAGCTGGGAAGGCTTCCTGGGGGAGGTGTCACCTTAACTGATATGTGAAGTTCAAAGTGCTCTGTGCAGGGGTCAGGGAAGAGTGGAGGTAAATGGCTAGGCAAGGTGGTGTAGACTCAGCACCTGGGAGGCTGAGGCAGGAGAATCACTGTGAGAATAAGGGAAGATTGGACTGCATAGTGAACTTCAGGCCATCCAGATCTTTAAAACAAGCCAACTTAACTCCACCCTTTCTTAAAAAAAAAAAAAAGAAAAAGTTAAAAAGAAAAGTAGATAATATTACAGACAGAGGAATCAGCAAGAGCAAAGGCTCTGTGGCCAAGAACAAGAGTGGAAAGAAACAGAAAGACTAAGGATGCTCTGGAGGGACAAGTGTGTAAGAGATGGCAGGAACAGCATCCTGTCTCCCAGGGCTAAGGATGCTCTGGGGAGGGACAAGTGTGTAAGAGATGGCAGGAACAGCATCCTGTCTCCCAGGACTAAGGATGCTCTAGAGGGACAAGTGTGTAAGAGATGGCAGGAACAGCATCCTGTCTCCCAGGACTAAGGATGCTCTGGGGAGGACAAGTGTGTAAGAGATGGCAGGAACAGCATCCTGTCTCCCAGGACTAAGGATGCTCTGGGGAGGGACAAGTGTGTAAGAGATGGCAGGAACAGCATCCTGTCTCCCAGGACTAAGGATGCTCTGGAGGGGACAAGTGTGTAAGAGATGGCAGGAACAGCATCCTGTCTCCCAGGACTAAGGATGCTCTGGGGAGGGACAAGTGTGTAAGAGATGGCAGGAACAGCATCCTGTCTCCCAGGACTAAGGATGCTCTGGAGGGGACAAGTGTGTAAGAGATGGCAGGAACAGCATCCTGTCTCCCAGGAAAAGCATCCTTCCTTCTCTTCTTTCTTTGATCCTCTCTTTCTTTATAATCCCCATCAAATATTTCCTGTGCAATTAAGAATATGCCGGTGGCTCTGGGTGAGACACAGGGTGACAATGAGGCTGGGGTGAGATATTTGGTAGGCAAGATAATGGTCCCCTAAAGGATCCTAAAGGAGATCATTTCTTTCTTTTTTTTTTTTTTTTTAAAACCAATGCTCCTTTTTTTTTTTTTTTTTAACTTTATTTATTTGCCTTGGTGTTTGCCTGGAACTGGAACTACAGACAGTTGTTAGCTGCCATGTGGGTGCTGGGAATCGAACCCGGGTCCTCTGGAAGAGCAGACGGTGCTCTTAACCGCTGAGCCATCTCTCCAGCCCCAGGAGATCATTTCTAAGCCCCAGAACCTGTGAATCAGTTCCCTCACAGGGCAGGAGAGACTTTGCAAATGTGATTTGGGGTCTAGAGATGGGGACACCATCTTTATGTCGGTGAGCTTGGAAGGGCAGAATCAAAGAGACATCTGCAGTTGCCAGGCTGATGGCTTTGAATGAAGAGAAAGAGGCCACCGGCTGAAGAACTCCAAGGTGGCTTGTAGAACCTCAATATGGCAGGAAAAGATTCTCCTTTCAGGATCCCCCTAAAAAAAAACCCAAAAAACAAAAAAGCAAAAAACAAAAGACATGTTGTACGAGGTTTCTGGCTCCATTGGGGCAAAGGCCCAGACCTGCCTGTGGTCATTTCCCCCCCTCCCAAATGACTCAGATGCTTATATTAATTTTATCCTGTTTGGCCTATGTCTCAGGCATATTGCTAGCTAGCTCTTTTGTCTTTTTTTAAAAAAGATTTATTTATTTATTATGTATACAGTATGCAGAAGAGGGTACCAGATGTCATCATAGATGGTTGTGAGCCACCATGTGGTTGCTGGGAATTGAACTCAGGACCTCTGGAAGAACAGTCAGTGCTCTTAACCTCTGAGCCATCTCTCCAGCCCCTAGCTCTTTCATCTTTTTTTTTTTTTCAGGTTTAGAAGGAATAATTTTTATGGGGGGGGGGGAATGAACAAACCACCTGTGCACATGACCCCAGATGGATACAGCAAGCTTTCTCTTTGTTTTATAAAATCTTGACTCTGTGGATCAGTGGCTTGGTCACTCCATCAGTAGATCCTTCATTAACTTGGTTCTGTTTCTTCCAGGCTCAAAATAAAATCAAACTCTTCTGGAGTCAAAGGCTGAACTGAAAGTCTTTGGCAAGTGAAGAGGGTCATGCTTTTTAAGGGGCCACCAGTAGCTTTGTGGGCTTGGTGATAGGTTTTAAGCTCATCCAGGGAGATGAAACGCTTCATCATTCGAACAAACTGTACATCCACCATCAACCATTTAGGGTTGTCCTCTTTGCTGGATGGGTTGTAATGGGGATTAGTTTTTTCAAATTGTGTGTGGTCTGGGTAAGCCTCCTTTACAATCTTCATAAGTCCCATCATTCCTGGCTGTTTGTAGTTGCTATGGTAGAAGAAAGCCTCTTCCTCCAACTTCATGGCCCTGAGGAAGTTCCGAGCCTGATAGTTTCGAACACCATCCCAACACGTTGTCTGCCTGGGCTGTGCTTTGAGATCCTCAATGCTGAACTTCACATCTACACCTTTCTCTAGCCGGCTTTCTGGCTCAGACTTCATCAGCCAGTAGTGGCTTAAATTCTTGCCACAGTTTTTAGAGGTTGAAGTCTTCTGAGGGCTGGAGTTCTCTAGTTTAGATGGTCTATTTTCTGAGTTTTCAGTTTTAGTATGTTTTTCTGATAGCTCCTTCTTGTGTGGGCCAGCAGTCCCAGTCTGCCTCTTCCGTGGTCTTGGCATGTTCTCTCTACAAGAGGCTGAAAATAACCGGACGTTCAAGATGCAACTTGTCTTCCACAATCTTCACGGTGCAAGATGGAGGCAAGGAAGCCTAAAGGACCCAAAACTTGTGACGAAAAGTCATAATTAAGCCATTTGAGCCTCCCCTCAGTTATCTGCGCCCATCCATCTTGCATAATCCGCCCCTGAACACTCCTTAGTCTCTTATTCGGTTCTTCCCTCCATCATCTTCTCTACACACCAGCCAGACCTTTGATGAAGCACTGCCTGGCAGATATCTAGGATAGTTCTTTCATCTTAATTCAACCCATTTCCATTAATCTGTCTGGTCACGTGGCCCAGCCCATGGCTCACCTGAGTTCCTTACACAGTTCTTCTTCGGTGGCTGGATCGAGTCTGTCCAGCTCGGCCCTCCTCCTACCTGTACCTCAATTTCCCTGCCTACTTCTACGGTGCTCGACACAGGTCAAAACAGTTCCTTTATTCAAAGAATGATATTCACAGCATACATACATTACCACATTAAGCACAGCCTTGCAGACACCTTGCACTTTAGGATTTCTGACCTTCAGAATTATGAAGTAATAAATTTGTGTTGCATTTTAAACTGCTTAGCATGGGCAAGTTGTTAAAACAGTAATAGTCACTGAATACTAGGGCAGTAGATTCCAAAGTGACCTGGGAAGTGACTTATCAGGGCAGTGGTTGTCAGCCTGTAAGTCATGACTCCTCTGGGGGTGTCAAATGACCATCACAGGAGTCACCTAAGATCATAGGAAATATCAGATATTTACATTATGATTCCTTACAGTAGCAAAATTACAGCTATGAAGTAGTAATAAAAAGAATTTTATGGTTGGGGGTCAGCACAACCTAGGGAATTGCATTAAAGGGTCACAGCATTAGGAAGGTCGAGAACCGCTGGATGAGAGGAAGGGGGTGGGAGAAAAACCCTGCCTGGATTTCCGGGTCAAGTAGCAGGGTGAGCTGAGGACCTGTTCCCTGTGCGTTGGAGAAAGCCTGGGAGAGGGATGGATGGTGACGAGATAGATACTCAGTTTAGGATGTGCTATGTTTGAGGTGTTCATGGCGGTTCAGGGAGAAGCTCACACACTGAGCAAGGGAAGCCAGGAAGACTGATGCTGAGTGCAGTCTGATATTTGAGGGACTGGTTCAGATGCAGAAAGCCCACCTGCTCGGTAACCCTTGCTATCCTTGTAAACTTTCTGTGTTCCCGGACCTCTGTGTACAGATGAGCTCAGTTCTCCACTCTGGCACTCTGTCTTCTCTCTTAGAGTCCTCATTTCTCCCAGAAGTCCATCTAGAGGGACTTTCCAATGTCCCAGGGCTCTAGTTCACACTTTACACCCCTCCCTCTCTCCTCCTTCCCTCCCTCTGTTCTCTCTCTCTCCCTTCTCTTGTGTCTCCGTCTCTTTGTTGACAGGGTCTCACTATGTAGCCCTGGTCTGGAACTCACTCTGTAGACTAGGCTGGCCCGGAAGTCACAGAGATTCCCGTCTCTGCTTTCAAGTGCTGGGACCGAAACTGTGCATCACACCTGGATCCCACTCTTTCTTCAAGCAGAGGAGACGGGTATATCCTGCAGGCAGCCATGCTGCACATGCTCCACATCTGAACTGGCTCATCGCCCCCCTGCATCTCCTCCAAAGATTCACCAAGGCAAGCCTTTACGCTAGCAGACAGTCTGGGCATCTCCCAGGGCTCTCTTCTCTTCCTTCTTGCCCTGTCCCCTGGTCTGACCTCTTCCTCCCTACTCAGATTTCAAGCTTTGTTGTTGGCCTGATGAGCTGGAAGGCTCTGCTTTTGCCATTGGAACCTGAGCTTAATTTTACCATGTCGGGACTGGAGGACCCTGGCTTCACTTCCTAGGTTTTGCACACACTGTTCTAGCTGTCTGGAAGAATGCCTTTTTGGAAGGAACCACTGGATCTGTCTGACTCAACACTAAAAGCACTTCTACAGGGTTTTTTTTGTTTGATTTTGTTTTTTATGATGGCTTCTCGTGTAGCCCTGGCTATCCTGGAACTTGCTCTGTAGACCAGGCTGGCCTCAGACTCAGAGATCTGCCTGTCTGCTTCCTGAGTACTGGGATTAAAGATGTGAGCTTTCCTAACATAATCTTTGGTTCAATATACGTTATTGTTGGATGGATGACTGTACCAATGTTTCTTCACTCCTACAGCGAGGTGAGCTTGCTTAAGCAGAAAAATCATTTCTTTGTTGGGTTTGTGACAGGCAGCAGGTGTCTGAACAGTGAGGAAACCCATGTGCTAGGTTTATGTAATCCAACCCTTTCCTGCCGGGTGAGTGCTGTCTCCCAACTGCCCTCCCTTCAGTGAATCCGCAGGGGTCACACATCTCCTGGCCTCCTTAACAGACATCTGTCCTTGGCCTCATCCATCTTGTCTGACAACTGGAGCAGGAAGGAAATGCATCTGTCCTGGAATGTCTTGACAGGCCTGGATCCAGGCAGAGAGAGCCAGTGAACTGTGGGAGAGGGGATTTGGTTGGGATAGCTGGGAAAGGGCTGTAAGAGTCTGTTCTGAGAAATGCTGAACTAGAGGAATCTGAAGATGCAAAAGAACTGGGCATCACGTGAGCAGTCTTAGTTACTGCTTATCTGTCACGTGCCTCTTCCCAACTCTTCCCAAGACAAGACCCAGCTGGCACAGGTCTAAGGAACATTTCTCAGTTGCCTGGCTAATTTAGCTGGCTCAGAGGGAGACCAATGTAGCTGGGACTCCATGAAGTCATGTCATTATTAGTGACCAAAACCAAAAATTACAACTTTTTTTTTTCTTCTGTAATTTCCTCAGTTTAGACAATGAAGACAGATTTAATGATCAAATTACACTTTGGCCTGGCTGTGCCTCTTCCTCCCCTTCAAGGTTAAAGTAGTTTATTTGATAATGTGTATGCCAAACCCCGGAAACACTGAGCTAGATGGCATAAAAACTTCGTTTCTGCAAAGGATGGTACATCTAAAAGCCACGCATAAGTCATTAAACCACAAAAGAATGTCAGATATTTAAGACCTTAGGTCACCTTCTTTCAGAACCATCCAGGATTTGGGAGAAATGGCCTTTCCAAAAGAGATACTCAGGAATTCACAGAGTCACAGCCTGTCCCCACTGGTCCCTAGGATGTCTCTCTCACATGGTATCTACTGAATTTGACCAGTTAGCATAGAGATGTGTGAATTCTGCCTAAGTCCTAAGACTCTGGGACCCAGACTTGAGAAGGTTCAGCTTGTTCTAACCCCAAATATTACTGAGTTATTTCTAGATATTTTTGGCTTCCTGGTCCCCTTTATGACCTCAAACTGTGCTTGGAACGAATGTCTTCTAAAGTAGACTTTAAAAGCTGCTATGCTGTTTCTACCTGTGTTTTTAAAAATCTCTTCTCTCAATAAGAAAACACATTTCTCTGTAGAAACTGAGCTAATATAATATATTTATAATATATTTCTTGGATGTAAAAGGTAATTTTCTGTGCAGGCTTTACCTTTGATCTCTAATTTCTCTCTAGTACATCTATCTATCTATCTATCTATCTATCTATCTATCTACCTATCTATCTATTATCTATTCATCTTCCATCAATCCATCTATTGTCTATCTATCCATCATCTACTCACCTACTCATATATCACCTATCTATCCTCCATCAACCCATCTATCATCCATCTATTCATTTATTATCTAGTTATCCATTCATCTACTCACTATCTATCATCTATCTATCTGTCTGTCTATCTATCTGTCTATCTATCTATCTATCTGTCTATCTGTCTGTCTGTCTGTCTGTCTATCTGTCTATCTATCTCTGTCTGGCTATAGGTACCTTCTTTCTTGTAGGGTCTGAAAGTCTCTCCCCAGTCTGAAATTATAGCATCAGGCTTACACCTCCAGAGGATTTCACCTCCCTGCCCCAGCTGGTGGCTATTATAAGGATTTCCTGCACGTAGCAACCATGTGGTGAACCCAACAGGAGGCCAGCAGAATAGGCCTAGCATGGTGGACATATCCCTAGGCATGGATATGTACATCCATGCCCACCTAACCTCTTAAAAGGAGCCCCATGTGGAAGTCTCTCTCTTTCTCTTCTGCTTCTCTGCCCCTGTACTTGCCTGGCAACTCTCCCAAATAAACTCTAGTGTGGCGCTGGTAGTGTGTATATTTGATCTCACTAGAGAAACCAACAGCTATGGCCTTTGTTAGGCCAAAGGACATTTCTGGGCCCTGAGATTGAACTCTCACTGTCTAGCTTGTGATCTCTCATATCATTCAGGTCCACCCTACCCCCATTCCTTTTTGGTGGGTGAACAGTTGAGGGGTGAGAATAACAGGAGGGGGAGATGGGAAAGGTAGATATTTTTTGCTTACAAAGTATTCCTCATGGGAAAAATCCAATCCTGATTTCCTTTTCTTATAGAAATGCAGATTAGTGTTTTTTTTTTTTTTAATATCTGGGGTGAGAATCTATATCTGATCTTGTATTTATGGACTCTGATTTATTCATTCATTAATTCATTCATTCATTTTGAGACAAGGTCTCATTATGTACCTTTGGCTGTCTTGGAACTCACTCTGTAGACCAGGGTGACCTTGAACTCAGAGATCTACGTGCCTGTCTCCCAAGTGCTGGCATTAAAGGTGTGTGCTACTATGCTTGCTGATGGTTTATTCTTTTGCTTTATTCTGATTTTGTTGTTGTTGTGTTTACTTTTTGAGACAGAGTTTTAAGATGTAGCCCAAGCTGACCTTGGATTCATAGCAATCTTCCTGCTTTTGGCTCCTGAGTGCCGGGATTACAGATGTAAGCTTCCAGTCCAAGTTGTCTTTG
The DNA here is from genome assembly GCA_004025045.1 of Sigmodon hispidus. Lineage (NCBI taxonomy): Eukaryota > Metazoa > Chordata > Mammalia > Rodentia > Cricetidae > Sigmodon > Sigmodon hispidus. The sequence continues at coordinate 107,546 of PVIH01001644.1, forward strand.
AAGGTCTTAATTGTACTATCATCACCATAGGCAAAGGTCAGCCATGGCTGTTTCCGTGACAGAACCTGTGTGCGCTTCAGCTGGCTTTGTTAGTTTTGATACTGTTTAAATATTGGCAGAAGGGCAGAAGGAGTTCAATTCCTGTGATGTCGAAGACCTTGGCTGAATTGCTTGATGGGATTCACAATACCAGTAGCTTACTTCACAGGACATCTTAAATTAAAAAAAAAAAACAAAAAACTTTCTGATGTTGAGCATAGTGACCTACACCTGTAATGGCCACACTTGGGAGGTAGAAGCAGGGTGATCAGGAGTTTGAGGCCTGGGCTATATGAGATCCTGTCTTCAAAACAAAACATAACAACAATAAACAAAACAAACAAAAAAGACCTACCACCATCACCATTACTATCACTAAAACCAAACATAATTATGAGGTTTAGACAAGATAAAGTCTGCAAAAATATTTTTGACCACTATAGAGAAAAAAAAATGCAATGCCTGTTCCCCTAAAGTGTATATAAAGAGAATAGTATAATTCAAGCTACATGACAGGGTCTACATGACGTGAGTAGCTTGGTACAAATGCTCTGTCAGCCTTTTCCTGGTTTGGAGGCTTTCTGAGGCTGTCTATCTGGGTTAGACTCAGGATAGACTATGGCAGTTCTTACCTAAGACTTAGTCATGGAGCAACTGTAGAGGCTGGGGGAGGGGTGGAGCCCAAGGTTTGGCTTGGGAACTATTCAAGGACAAAGACCTCTGTGCCACCTGAGCAAAGACTGGGACCCAGTCACTGTTGCATGACATTCACAGTTCACATCTGGTGTTAGGAAATCTACACTTTAAGCCAAGGATGGCATCCTGGCTGGACAGGAAGATGTCATTGACAAGATGTTGTGTGGAAGTGTGGAAATGCAGCCAGCAGCTGAAGTAGACAGACGAGACACCAAAGGAGTAGTGATCACCTAATCCAATTCTCTTGTCCTAGAGGGGACTCTCTAAGGGACCAGCTACAGGGTCGCCTCAGGTCAGGTTGAATTAAAATTGTTGCCGAGGCAACTGAGGAGCTAGATGGCATCAAGCAGCTTCTTGGCCCAGCATTGTGCCAAGCAGGCTGGTCAGAGCAGGCTGGGCCCTCTGGGGCTGGAGCTCACTTGCTCACATGGCTCTTCTCCAATGGCAGAGAGAGGCCATTGAAGATGGACTTGGGGACAGTGCATGTATCTCCAGGGTCCACCAATGAGGTAAATAGCAACTGTCCCAGTAAACAAAAGTAGGCTCATAGTACAGACATAGAACACTATTTTGTTTTGTTTTTCAAGACAAGGTTTCTCTGTAGCACTGGCCAGCAAGGAACTCAAGCTGTAGATCAGGTTAGTCTTGAACTCAGAGATCTGCCTGCCTCTGTCTTCTAAGTGCTGGGATTAAAGGCATACACCACTACTATTCAGCTATAAGACCTTTTGTTGTTTGTTTGTTTTTCAAAACAGGGTTTCTCTGTCACATTCTGGCTGTCCTGGAACTCATCTTGTAGACCAGGACTCTAACTCTCTCAGATCTGTTGTTGTTTAGTTTTTGCTCTTTTTTTTTTGGGGGGGGGGCAACACCTAGCTTTCAAATAAATTACATGGAGGCTTATTCTTACTTATAAATGCCTGTCCTTAGCTTGGCTTGTTTCTTGCCAGCTTTTGTTAATTTATTCAGTCTGTCTTTTGCCTCTGGGCTTTATGTCGGTTCTTACTTCCATGCATCTTACTTTCACCTTACCCTGTGGCTTGCCTGCCTATTCTTTCTCTTACTTTGCTATTGGCCATTCAGCCCTTTATTAAAGCATCAGGTGTTTTAGACAGGTAAAATAACACAGCTCCACAGAGTTAAACAAATGCAACATAAACAAAAGTAACACACCTTAAAATAATATTCTACAACAGAGATCCACCTGCCTCTACCTCCCAAGTGCTGAGATTAAAGGTGCATGCTACCTTTATAAAATCTTTTTAAAAGGATGCACTTCATCTATCTTAGAGCAAATAGAGCCCATCACAGGAAAACCCAACTGGACACATGCAGAGACCAAAAGAGCACGGGAGTCCACTCCAATGGATCCATCTCCATCACAGTTCCTGCATCTATAGCTCAGGGGACATCCCAGGAGAGGGGACAGAGGGATTGCCAGAAAACCAGAAAGTCTGCAGAGATACAGTCTCTCCTAGGCATGGGGCATAATCAAGACTGAAATAACAGCAATATCAATAGAAATATTAATGTGGAAGGAGGACGCCTTCTTTGAGTACCCCTAGACTGCAGGCAGCCAACAAGTGCTGGGAGAAGAATTAGCTTGTCTCAGAGATGTTGTAGTAAGTTTTCCCGGGCTGTTTTGGGTCCGGGAGGTTTGTGACCTGGCGCACGGTGGCTGTTTGGAACCAGCTCCACGCCCGCAGCTTTTGTACCCCAAAGAAATGAATCACACGCTTACATCTTTTACACTGTTTGGCCCATGTCTTAAGCACATTACTAGCTAGCTCTTTCTTCTTAAATTAACTCATTTCTATTCATCTTTCTACCACGTGGCCCACAGCCTGTGGCTCACCTGAATTCCTACATGCTGCTTCTCCGGGGGATGGACAGATACTGGCTTAACTCCACCCTTCTTCTCCTACCTGGCTGCCTCTGATTCTCCACCCGCTTCTATGGTGCTGTGCATAGACCAAAACAGTTCTTTATTTACAACACACAGAGAACATTCCCACCACATCTCTTTTTTTTTGTCTAATTAAAAAGGAAGGTTTTAATTTTTATATAGCAAAATTAGAATAGCTCTCAATTAGGAATTATAGTCACAATATCTAGTCTATTTGTATTTACAAAATTAAAGAGAATATTTTATTATCTATCTTATTTTTGTGAGTCTAAAGTTTTATATCTAATATATCTTTTAAACTGAAAAGAACTATACTTATAATTATTAAACCTTTAACCACATCAAAGACCACAGAAGGATATAATATTATCTAAATAAACAGGAAGTGCAAGCAACTTCCAAAGTCTAGAAAATGACAGAGATGACATTTATCTGCCTGGACAATCACCCAAAGTTCTTTTATAATGTTGGGGCATCCATCTTTAGCCTATATGGCCCAAGTCTCTGTCATACTTTTTAGTGATGCAGGAAATCTGACACAGTCTATTAGTCGCTTTTCTTTGTGTCCTGAAGAATGTCTGGCAATGTTTTTTTGCAAAGCAGGAACATGAAGAACCATCTCGGCTTGTTTTGTCAACGTTTAGAGGTCACTTTCTTATGGAACTTGCATGTCTAGTTAATATAGTATATTATCAAGCAGTCAATATCAGAACAGTTTTTTGTCTAGTGGCTAACTGTTGTCACAAAGTAAATTTCACATGAAGCTTTTTTAATGTCCATCATTTTTTTGAAATATATTGGTGCTGCCAGGAACAGACCTGTCTCACTGTCTAGAAAAGTCTAAGTTCTTAAAATATTTTAAATGCCATATTTTGCATGTCTTTGAAGTGTTTGAAGACTATCTATCTAATTGAAATATATCTTTGTATATCTACAAAAACTTAACTAACATGACTATAAGTTTGGTTATCATAGATGACTATTAATCTGCATTTTTTAATTACATATTATAATTTTTAATGAGTTACATCAGCATTATATCTTAATCAACAGTAGAAAAATATAAACAGCATAACAAAATTAACCTTAAGTTTATATCAATGAGCCCCCTTATTGGTTGTCCAATGCAGAGTGGGCAGCCATAAAATCATATAGATGCCATAAACAAAAATGGACAAAGAGGGTTGTATTTGTATATGTTTGTGTGGAAACACATACATACATCCTCATATATATGTACGTAATAATAATAATCAAAGAAAAAGAGGCTATCAACTTGAGAATGGGGGTACATGGGAGGGGGAGCTAGGAGGGGCTGGAGAAAGGATAGGAGGGTGGAAAGGGATGTTGATCTATTTCAACCAAAAACACACACACACACACACACACACACACACACACATTTTAAAGTACCCACTTCATTCAAGGAGCCAAGAATGCATTTCTATGTTTCTAAGCAGGAAAATATCCTTTGAAGATGTTTAGAGCAAATAATAATCCTTCAGATTCTCTCACAGGAGCTGGTAGGCCCTATGTTCTCTGGCCTTTTCTTTTTTATTCTGTGTGTTGAGTGATCATGTTTCCAAGTAGGTGAGGTGTATTTGGGGTAGGGGAAGCTTCTGGGATATAACAACTAAATGATTGTAGGACAGAATACTAGGATGGTCCTTTTTCCGCAGTGGTGGAGGCAGTGGGGGTAGAGGAGAGATCTGAGACTTGTGGAAACGGGGAGTTCTCGTCAACCGTGACTGAAGGTCCAGCACTCCTATTGGAAAAGGACATTTTAGACCCATCAAACTTACTTTTGAGAATTCTAAGGGCCACAGCATATGCTTCATAACCAGGTGCAAAGGAGGACTCTGGGAGCCTGCAAAATATGATGTGGCCAGAGAGATGTGCTCCCCACAACCCTGACGCCTATTGAGCACTTATAGCTCATAGGTTACAGCATATAGCATATATATGCTAGGCACTGCTCTAACAATGGATAGATATTAACTTAGTCACCCTAAAGTGGATGGTATTAATATTCCTATTTTACAGTGGAGAAAACAGAGGCCTGGCCAGGCTAAGTAATTTTTGCAAACTCACCCTTGCAGGATCTAAATCTAAGTTCCAGAGGCAGGACTGTTAGTTTTTGCATTCTTCTGTCTTCATACCCTTCACAGTATGTCTAGGCTCCAAGGTTAATCATTTACCTAGTACATTGTATACTCTTACATCCACATATATGAGTCCATAGGATTTCTTTCTAAAACAGTCCTAGGAAGTAGAAAGATTATATAACACTAAGTCCAGAACAGACCTCCCACATCTTTTTCAAGGACACATGGCTAGGCAGTAATAAAGTATTCAGGGTTCTTGATATGGAATAAATATTCCCTTCATTGAGCCACATGGATTCAATCCTATGTGTTGGAGTATGAGTGAGTGGTAATACGCAACTCTCAAACTGTAGTCCAGGAGTCTTAAGAAGACCCAGGATTAACTCATCATGAGCTGATTGCAAAACAGAATGGAGCAATCACATTTGGGTTGCAAGGACAGAACAGACCTGGGTCTCCACACCTGGTAGGTATTAAGTGTATGGCACCTGGTAAAGGAGGACAAGAGTGACAGAGCTGTGCTTGGTACCAGTGCTCCTCCTGAAGTTGGTCTGTGGGAGTGCCCTGAAGAAATGGGACAGTGGCAGTCCTTCTGAGGACGCCCAATTTTCCTGGGTTGCTCTGGTGTGCTTTTTATAAGAACCTTATTGTGGTGGAAATGTTCGTCTGTATGCAGTAAATATCATTAAAGAAACTGTTTTGGCCTGTGGTGAGCACCATAGCAGTAAGCAGGAAATCAGAGACAGGTAGAGGAGGGTGGGGTTAAGATAGACTCCATTCAGCTGCCCAATAAGAAACATGTAGGACTACAGGTGAGTTAGGGGCCACAGGCCACATGACAGAACAGATTAATGAAAATGGGTTGGATTAAGATGAAAGAGTTAGCTAACAATGTGCCTGAGACATGGGCCAAACAAGATGAAGATGAGTCATTTTTTGGGGGGAAAAGCGGCCATGGGCAGGTCAGACCTCTGACCAAGATAAAGTCAAAATCTCATACAACACCTTATATTCTTTTTTTCACTTACAAAAGGATGTCAGAGTCTAGATAACATCAACAAGGGGGAACCCTCTACAGACAGAGTGGGTACAGCCATTTATTCTGGTGGCTAGCTTCCCTTGGCCTGGCATATGGATTATTTTGGGACCGGGCTTCTTCTCTATTTTGGAAGGTCCTGGGCAGAGTCACAGGCAGATCATATTTAATACAGAAGACATTAGCCAATGCAAATTGGCTCAGAGTCTCCAAGTCTCCTGGTTACTTTTCCCATTGCTATGAGAAAATACCTGATAAAAGCAATTGAAGGAAGTGGGGGGTGGCTTGAGGAAACATAGCCCATCATGTCCATCCCAGGCATGGCAGTGAGAACGTGAGCTGGCTTGGTCACATTACTTCTGGGGCCCGGAAGGAGAGAGAGTTGAATGCTGGTAGTCAGCTCACTTCCTCCTGTCCCCGTTTTTACTGAGTCTGGGGCTTGAATGGTACTGTCAAGGCTGGCCTTTCTCCTCAGTTGAAAGTTTTTCAGCTTTTTATTACATCAATCACAGCAAATGTATTTTCACACAATGTACAAATATCCCATAGCCAAGCATCTATTAGCTATGGGTGCTTGCTAAGTGCTGCCCAGGACATTTATGGAAGTGGGTTTTCTTGGCCATCAATATTTCCATATCTTTCTTCATCTCCTAAATTCCCATTGTGAACTCAGAGATGCTTCTCCAATGCATTCTCAGGGCAGAAAGTGTGAGAAGCATGAGGAAACCCCAAGCCACAGAGCCAGGAATCTGTCTGCGAGAGGGAGCCGCTTGGGAATCATTAAGTAGGATTCGGAGCCCATGTGTCCACTCTTACCGAATGCCAGCCTTGCTTTCTGGCACTGTCTGCTGGCCTGACAGAGGCAGGATTCAGCCAGAGGGCATCCCAGAACCTGTGAGGCATGAGACACCAAGTAAACAACCGGAGGAATGCCTCCAGATTGAATTTCAGCCCGAAACTCGGGAACATCTGTCCTACTTTGTGGCTGGGAAAGGGGATGTGGGGTGGGAAAGGACAGGGTCTTTCTGATCAAGGGAAGTAGTTCAGTGAGGTGGGCACTTGCTATTGGAGTGTTGATGGGGATCCTGCAAGGGATATGGAATGGGGAAAAAGGAGACTGAGGAGAAAACCATTTTCACACCTCCGTATCACCTTGTCTCCAACCACTCAGCTCGAAACTGTGGAATTCTGCCTACGTTTGCCTTCAAGGGAAGATTCTGTGATTAAAACTTTTTTTTCCGAGGAAGTGCTGATCTAAAGAGGAGACGCAGGGTGGGAGTGAGCAAGCTTGCCAGCTTCTGCAGGAACTTCATTAATGTGGCTCATCCCAAGAGCCAGCCCTCCCTTATTCTGCTGTACTGAAGCTTCTCCAGGGCTCTCTTCTGCTCTCTCATGGGACAGGGTCAGAGCCACTATGTGGACAGCTCATTTTGCCTTGGAAAGGTTTGAATGTACAGGGCTCTCTGGACAGCACCATAGCTGGCTCCCTTTCACCTTGCCTCGCCCACCACCCACCCCTAAAGGCCTTTTTAAGATGAGTTCAAAAGTGCGACACCGACTATTCAGCTGATAGGTATGATTAAAAATTAAGGTGTGGGGGCTGGAGAGATGGCTCAGCGGTTAAGAGCACCGTCTGCTCTTCCAGAGGACCCGGGTTCGATCCCCAGCACCCACATGGCAGCTAACAACTGTCTGTAGTTCCAGTTCCAGGCAAACACCAAGGCAAATAAATAAATAAATAAATAAAGTTTAAAAAAAAAAAAAATTAAGGTGTGAAGGCTGGAGATGTAGCTCAGTTGGTGGGTGCTTACCTAGCATGCACAGAATCATGAATCCTATTCCCACAATTTCGTAGATCGGTAGGTAGTACATCCCACCACTCACGAGCTGGAGGTGGGAGGATCAGGGGTTCAAGATCATCCTCAGCTACATAGTAAGTTCCAGGCCAACATGAGAACCTGTCCCAAAAAATAAAACCAAGGAATTATTATCACACACTGACAAGAAAGAGGCAAGATGGAGTGGAAGAGATGGAGAAGAGGAATTCTAAGATCGCAAACACCCTGAGGAAATGCTCCTGCAATTAACATCACTGCATAGCCAAATGAACTTCTTCGAGCTGATCCCAAGCGATGCAGAAAGGCAAAGCAGGCTGCTAATCAGAACGCTATGGGAAGCCAGAAAAGACAAAGTTACTCATCCGATTCCAGAGTTCCAGGAGCCAATGGGAAGCTTGCCGCTGTAACATGCCCTGCTGGAAAGGTCAAAATCACCACTGGAGGACTGCAAGGTGGCAGGCAGATCAGGGGTGTACTCTGATAGTTAGTGGAGAGCTGACAAGTCTCCAAAAACAGAGGACCAACACCTTTGCTGACTTCTGAATTCCTGAACACCAGCCTGCTGTCCAAAATTCCATGACGGGCATCATACGCCACCTCCTCAGATGCCTCCTTGCTGTTCTGTACACTTAGCTATTAAAAGCAAGATGACTTTTACAAACAGCACTCCCTAGGAAGTAGGTGTGCAGGTGGGGGAACTGAACTGATCTGGGAGTAATGATGGCGACAGAGAAGATGAAGCCAAAGAGGAAAAAAAAATATAACTCGATTATTAAAAGATTATAGATTTTGGAGCAAATCTATTACCCCAAGAATAGACGCTATAGGAAGTAAAAACAGACCTAACTTATCCATTAAGATTCTTAGGAGTACATGGATTTCAGCCCAAGGAAATGATAGCGTAGTAATTCAACTCTCTTGTCCCCACAACTAAAAATAAGGGTGATTAAAGAGTGGAATCCAGCTCTACCATTCCAGGCAGCAGGCCCTGCTCCTGAACTTACAAAGTAAGTAAGTCAAGAGCAGTAGAGAAAGAATTGTCTTTACAAACATTTGAGTATCTTTTGCTCATCATTAAGGAAAAAAAGTTGAGAGCCACTGGCCATTATTGGGCACTACTTCTTGGGCCGATAGCTTGCTGGGTGGGGCAGTGAAATGCCTGGGCTTTATTTTTAAGTCATCTGCCTTCCTTTGGCCATTGGGCTGGTGACAATGTTCAGTTTCTTAAACTCTCCCAAGCTGGACCTCCAAATGCTTCTGTACTGTTTGGAGCATCATCCACACCTCACCGTTTCTTGTCTCAAAGTGTCTGTCACGGCCTTTGCTGTATATCACCCCAGCTGTGCAGAAGAGCCACAGTCAGCTGACCATGAAGCTGTTACTCGGATGACTTCTCAGATCCATCAGAGTCTTGTCAACAGAGAAAGGTCAGATATGTGGCCAAATGAGATAACAAGAGACTGTCCAGGACTGGGGAGAAGGAAAGGTGTGGAATACAAATACATCTCTGGGGCTGGAGAGGTGGCTCAGTTGGTAAAGTGTTGACTGTGCAAGGCTGAAGGCCTGAGTTCGATTCCCCAGAACCCAAGTAAAAAAGCCGGTGTAGTACATGCCTGTGTGTACATGTGTATAACGGTAGCGCTGGGGAGGTTGAGACAGGAGAATCTTCGAGACTTGCTAGCTAGCCACATTAGCTGATGGGCAAGCTCAGGTTTAGTGAGACAGTCTCAAACAAAGGTAGAGAGTGACTGTGAGTGTCCACTTGAGGTCAGTCCTTTGGCCCCCCATGTATGTGCACCACCCCCCACAGGCAGACAGGCAAGTAAGCAGACACTCGCACATTTTGAAATGACCTGACCAACAACAGAAACAACAGATCTAATTCCATCTCATGATGTGCATGTATTTTTTTAATTCCTTGATATTAAATTATGTGAGTCTTTCAAAATACACTAATTATAGGGTACACAAATTACAGTGATTGGAGGGTATACATTACTCTGCAATCTATTTGCCTTATATTTAAGGCTTATGGTTTATGAACTTCTTTGACTTAAATGTGTTGGTTATAATCAAACTGCAAAGAATCTTGTGAAAGGTTAGGACACTAATTTCCTCACCAGGCTCTTCATCCTGACCTGCACACAGTGATCTCCTCTTCACCCTAATACAGATGCTCTGATATCCGTGGAGCTGGTGTTTCCACTTGAAGGAGGGTGATTGTCACAGGCCTAGCTCTGTCTTGCTTTTTCTCTTGAGTTACTCTCTCTTGAAGTAACTTGGATTCCAAGGATAGCAGGACTGACGAATAAATATCTTTGTGACAAGGGTCTTTAAACTACCTCCCTTAGCAAGATGATCCCCACAAATGAGGATAATCATCTCCGGCGCAGAGGCTGTACCCTGGAGCAAAAGCAGTCCTCCCGTGGGAACTAGAACATTCCTTTCAAGTGATGACAGGGACAGTTTCTTAGACCCATCTTGCAGAACCAGAACAAAGATAGCGATCAACCAGCTGTCCCTGATAAGGACAGCTTAATTAAGCCCGTGTCTCATACTCCTGTGCCCCATTTTTCTTTTGTTTCAACCTAAAGATGAGCTTGGGGCCACCACATTCCTGTATTTGTTCTTCCCCACACTGTAAATTAATCAAATTTCCCTTTTCTGCATCCCGACATAACTTGTCTCTGTAATTGTGATGTCTTGATGTCTGAGCTTATCTATTCCTGGAGCCTGGGCTTTTGACCTACAACTCTAGAAAAGGCAGATAAAATTATCCTGTACATGGACTGATTTTAGGGTTTGCCTTCAGGATTAGAGACTAGAAGCCAAAATTACTCTGCCATCTAGAATTTTTAGGTGACAAGACAGCATAGGTCGAACTTGATTGGTCTCAAAGTTTCTCATGATTTCAGTCATTCTCCAGTTCACTCTGGCCTGTTGCAGAACATTTCCCGGACCTGTTTGGGCCAGAGGTTTGGACCTTGCTCGCGGCAGCTTTTGTTCCCCAAAGAAATGAATCAGACGCTTATATTAATTTCATACTATTTGGCCCATGTCTCAATCACATTGCTAGCTAGCTCTTTCATCTTAATTCAACCCATTTCTAGTAATCTACCTGCCACATGGCCCAGCCCACAGCTCACCTGGATTCCTTACATGTCTCTTCTTTGGGGGTCAGGTGGAGACTGGCTAACTCCACCCTCCTTCTACCTGCCTGTCCTCTGATCCTCCACCCACTTCTACGGTGCTCCACATAGACCAAAACAGCTCCTTTATTTACAGCATACAGAGAACATTTCACCACACTGGTCCCCCCAAAAACTATTCTTGGTGGGCAGGGTGGGGTGAGGGATAGCTATCAAAGTGTGAAGGGGCCCAGCTGCAACCATGAGAACGAAGGCTGGAAAAGGCTCAACAGGAAGAGTCCTATGACGGTTGCAGGAAAGGAGAGTGGCCTCACAGTGAACAGAGGGGAAAACCTAAAGCAGATGATGTCTGACAGACCTTATGCCTTCTTCCCTCTAGGGAACGGGGCACCTGTGGGCCAGAGAGGTCTCTGGGGAAATGGCTGGTCATCCAGTTTGGAGAAATTAGGGCCTTCTGGATGACAGCTTCCCTGGAGCTTCTTTCTAGCTTGGGTACCCATCCCCACACATCTGCCCATACCTGCCTCTCTAGTGTCCACCTGAATTTTGCTCACTTTGTTGAGACAGAAACAATGCCAACATCCATTATTATTTTGTAATCCTAACATTTACTTAAGAAGACATGTTCTCAAGAAGATAGAGTATGCTGATTGAGCCAAGATTTGGTTTGTGCTTCAAATCTAGCTCTAATCAAGATCAACCTCCCAGCCCCACCCCAAGTTGGAGCTACTAAGTGTATCTCAGCATAGTGGTGTGCAGGACAGGAATAGGTCTGACATGTTCGGAAAAAGACCTGATGGTTTATATACTTGCAGAAACATTTCTAACTTGCAAGATTGTTATGCTATGAAGTATTTATGTTTTTTCTTAAAGAAAGAAAAAATATGTGGCCATCTTCTTCCTTCCTTCCTTCCTTCCTTTCTTTCTTTCTTTCTTTCTTTCTTTCTTTCTTTCTTTCTTTCTTTCTTTCTTTCTTTCTTTCTTTCTTTCTTTCTCTATAGAAAGGGTTTCTCTTTGCAGTCCCAGCTGTCCTGGAACTCACTATGTAGACCAGGCAGGCATCAAACTCACAGACATCAGTTCCAAAGAGAGTCCAGTTGCAATGGTGAACCTTGGCAGTTTTTAAAATGCCAATGCCAGGTGATAGTCACCAGTAGCACCAGCCATAGAGACATGGAGCAGGCTGAGATGTAGAAGGCAGGCTATGTATATGTTGCTGAGGGTGGAGCCAAAGAGGTGATCCAAACCTCTCAAAAAAGAATCAAAATGGATTATGAATGGATCTCAGATACTGAACTTTTGGATTTTTGCATGATTTTGATGCTTGGTTTTGTCTTATATAGATTATTGTTATGTCATGTTTTCTTCCTCTTGAGGTTTAAAAAAAAGCTTAAAAGTTTTACAAATATTTAAATTTATAAGTCTATGGGATGTTTTTAAGTTTATAAAATGTTCCATATTGTTAATATTTGGACTTAAAAGGCTAAAAATTAGGGATGCAGTCTTAAGAACCAAATACTAACTAGAAACTGGGTTATGTTCATTTCTTGTGATACAGCAAGACAATGACTTAAGCAGTCTGGCAAAGGGCTTGGAACATCTTCTGGGCCCATGAGTCTTGATCCTTTAGGGTTTGCAAAACCATTTTGCAGGGGTAACCTAGGACCACATGCATGTCAGATGTTTGCATTGAGATTGATAACAACAGCAAAACTGCAGTTATGAAATAGTAATGGGAAAAATTCTGTAACATGGGGAAACTATATGTGCTACCATGACTGGCTCACAAGTGACCATTCTGACACTGGAGCCCTTAACTTGCAACCAGGATGCATTCCTGGGATGAACAGAGGAGGAACAGTCCTGGGTGTGACTCCCAAGGGACCCACGCTATATACTGAGTAATGAATTGCTGCATTTGGGCAGATGTACTTTTGAACCCAAATCAATGTTTTTGGAATCCTTATTGAAGTCATTGCTAGGATAGTTAATATGAGATTGAAACCAGATGTTTGCAAGGGCCTTTAAGTCAGTATAAATGGCTATGTAATTTCTATCTAGCAGTAGTAACCCACACAGGTGTACTCTAATTGTGTTTCACAGATGTAACAACTCAGCAGGCAGTGTCCAGTCTAGGGCATGTATTGTGTTGTTAGGCCTGGATGGTGGTGGTTTCAATAGTCTTTATTCTTTATTTTTTATTTTTTTTTAACAATTGAGATAGTTGCCAACAATGAACTAAGTATTTAGAGATTTTACCAAAGCAAGCTCATGCTGGCTTCTCCAATAACTTGAAGCCATATTTCCTTATGTCAACAGCCAACCACTAAGCTGTTCCTGCCCAGCTCACTGGCTCCATCCAGATGGCTCACTGATTCCTGATAGACATTGGTGTTCTTGACTCCCTCATGGTGCAAACTGAGTTTCTAATGAAGGGCTCATGCTTAACTAGGCTCACTCTATGGACATTTGTGTCATAAGAGAAATACTCACTGGAGGTCCTGTCTCCAGGGTGACATGGCAGTAATAGAGAGAACTATGGACAGGGTATGGTCATGAACGACACAGACCCTTGCACCAGCATGCTCTGCAGAAGTGTGCCATCCAGAGGGTTCAGGATCTGTTAGAGCCCCAGAACCAGTCTTTCTGGGGCTTATCCCTTTCTGTTCCAAAGGCATCTGTGCAAAGCCCAGCTCATCTGAGAGTCTGCTACATGAAATGGCTACAACTTGAGAGACTATAACCAACCCGGGCTTTCCCTAGAAACCCAGCTAGGAACTGTTCAGCCCTGACAACTATCAGGAAGTTCTAGAGTGTGTTTGTGTTTCTGAGTGTGTATCTTCAAATTTATATAGCCTTTTGAATTTGATCCAGCACAAATAATTATAGTAACATCTATTTTTGGGGGGGAGGGATGTTTCTGCCTTCCTTTAGCCTCGACTCAGAAACACACAGGCACACACGGCATACATAAATGTGTTTATACTACGTGCCCATACACACAGCATCACACACACACACACACACACACACACAGGAAACCAACCAACCAAACAAGCAAAAAAAAAAAAAATCCAACCAACCAAAAAAAAAAAAAAAAAAAAAAACCCAAAAAAACCACAACCACACCACCCCCCCAAAAAAACCATACTTTGTTTTCCTTTCAGATGCCACATGCTGGTAGCACTTGAGAGCCTCTGCTTTTTGCCGATGGTGAGTGGTGTACCAAGAACAGGGGTATGCAAGCAACATCTCAGTCATCCCTGTTTTCAAATCTCTCGGGTTTATAGTCAGAGTGAAACACTATCTGTTTTTAATTATCTCCCTGACCCTGGCTGCTCAAACTGAACCAGAACATGAGCTCTGATCCTAAACATAGGCAGAGGTGCTGATGTTCTGGGGTAAAGTCACTGTAGTCGGCCCACTTGGAGTACCCACGGGGGAGTCTTTCACCTTTTCAAAGCTCTAGATATGGCTGGCTCTTCTCTTGCAAATAGCCAGACCCCAGGGAGGCGTGTATGAAGATGGATGTCTACAGGGACTCCTCCTGGGAAGGACAGAAAAAGGCAAATGCCCTTCTTCCTGGACAGAGCTTTTCTTGGGGGCCAGGTACTGCACCTGTTTTTTTTGCCAGTCAGGAACACCATCATTTCCCTGTTATGTTGGGAAGCAGCCCTGAGTGAGTGAGAACCTCACTGACTCCAGAACTCTGCAGCTGGAGCTGCAAATGCAAATCTTTAGCAAATACCAGCAGATGCTACATTTGACCCAAAAAGGGGAAACATGAGGTGCTCTGGGCATTCAGGGTGGGGAAAGAAGCTGGACCACTGGAGGCTGAGGGGAGTTTTTGAGATCAAAGGGCTATGGACTAGGCCATACAGGCTAATTTTATTTCTACAAGAAGGTTTGAGGAGAAGTGGGAGGCGGGATGCTGGGCAGGCATTGTCAGCCACTGTGTGCTAGTTGGGAATCCTTTACTGTTAAACCTGTGTAAGTCTTAAGTCTGGTGATTCCTGTCCCTTATGCCCCTGACGCAGGGACTTCTGGAAGCAGACAGATGGGTATCCAATAAGGAAAGGCTCTAGGAAGTGTCTTTAGGATCAAGGCCTGTGGCTGTGTGAGCAGGAGGAGAAGGAAGTACTACTGAAGCCCCACAAAGACCATGGCCATTCCATGGCAATTTTGAAACTATGTGGATACTTCCTCTCGTCCCTGTGAGCACAGGGAGTCTATCCTTTCTCCATGCTTGCCTCAGTCCTTGGCTACAGGCTTTCTTGGAAGAAGTGACATGGTTTCTTCCATCACAATAATCCTGTTAGCAGTAGCAGCCTGTCAGAGAGCATCCCCATCTCCCACAAGCATCTGAGGCAGTCAGCTTCCTATTTCTCAAAAGCAACCCATCCCAGGATTCTCTGAGCACAGGCTAGGCAGAGACCCCTTTAAGGCTGACAATGGGGACATCTTCAGCCTGTCTCCTTCACCCAGGTGTGGCTTAAAGAAAACCAACTCCAATTATTGATGAATTAGTTTATGTAATATCTTCCACATTAGATAAAACAAATATATCTGTTCTAATTAGTTTATTTCACTGATTAAAAATGATAGACTTAGGCCTGAAGAGATGGCTCAGCAATTAAGAGCACAGGCTGCTCTTCCAGAAGACTTTGATTCAACCCCTTACCCATATGGTAGCTTACAACTGTCTGTCACTCTAGTTCCTGGGGATCTGACACCTTTTTCTGGTTTTTGTGGGCACCAGCTACATATGCAGTGTATGGATCAGACACGCAGGCAAAACACCCACATATTAAAATAATAAAATAGGAGAATATATTTGGGTTGAAATTATATAGCTTAGTGGTAGAGCACCATCTAGCATATATGAGATCCTAGATTCATTCTAGAATTCAAAAAGAACATGTTTATCCTCCAAATGAAAGTGTAAATATACACAGAAAAATATATATGAAAAAAAGAATTCACCGGGATGATATTTTTTAAAGGGATCACAAAGAAAATATTAGGACCCCTATAGCACTATAAAGCAGGCTGAACATCCTAAGCAGCTTTATACTTGAGGACCTAGTCCTCCAAGGTGACTTTCAAATTTCTTCAACCCCTAAAATGATTTTTGTGGGTCATTAAATACTCAAAAACAAATCCTTCCTGATTCATTCAGAAACAATGAATTATATCCTCACACCCAAATGGCTCTCGGCCTCCCGACTGTCACCAGCTCCTCAGCCATCTTTCTACACCACCTCACCCACCTTCCTTGCCAGCAGGAACCATCCACTTCAGAAGTGCTCAGGTTTCCTTCCAGCCTTGTTTACTGCTGGGTCTAAGTAGAATGTGTGAGGAGAGGCGCCATCTTGGACGTTTTCTGTACTAAAAACAATAGAAAACGGATCTCCTTCTGGGTTTCTGTATGTGCATGTGTTTGTTTGTACGTGAGTGTACATGTGTGCATGTGTTCATGTGTGTGTGTGAAAGAACAGTTCACGACACTTTGGAAAGCTTGTAGCCACAGACCCACAGGTTATACATAGGCCAACACTGGGGAGAGGGTGGAGGGGCACATGGAACTCTGAGGCTACCGGACACTAACTTAGGAAGTTTTGCCTCTGGAATTTGCCCTTTAATTCTCTTTGTCTCAGCTACTTTCTGTAGGTTGTGTATCTCTGCTTGTGTCTTGCTGTCTGCATCAGCTGCAGAGGCACAGAGGATGGGGATGGAGGAGATAAAGGTAGAATACAGATTCCTATTCTGCAGAAGTCAGCGCCTTTACGGGCATCAGGGGTCCACAGGTGTTTGGTATTGAGGACATCAAGTTTGGCTGCTGAAAACCTTCACATTTCTAACTTGATGAAACTGTGACTCTTACCCATGAAATTTCAAGACTCGCCATGTCAATTTTCCGACATAATCTTCGCCTGCAATCTTCAAGGCGAGCAGAGAGGACTCCGTTCACTCTGTATTTTTGCCGAGAAAACTAGGACGTAGGCTTAAATTACTTGGCAAATCTCACAGCTAATTAAGGAGGTTTGGGTTGTGTGACCCTGCTCCGGTTTAATTTCTTCCGCGCTACATTGCTGACTCTAGCTGCTGGCGAACTGTTCTGCTCAAAAGCAAAAACCCAGAGCTACGGGTTCACCCTGTTCATATCGAGGAGAGCAAAGGGGTGCAAAAATATCTGTCCTTTTGTTTCTCATGGGTGTCACCTTTCGTGGTCAGTGGATGAGGGGGGCCTTTGCATGAAGCTGCCCTTTGGATCGTTGGTTGGTAGAAGAGAAGCTCTGAAGCATATCAAGTGAAGAGACTTTGATTAAGTCTGGAAATGCTCCCCGTGCAGACAGTCGCAACATCTCATGCAGAAGACAGGAGCTTGCCTGGGATCTAGCCTCACAAAGGAAGGAACTTGCTGCCTCTGGAGAGCGGGTGGCTTTCCAGGCTCCTCCCTGGGCCCTGGCTCTAGTTAATACTTCCTCTACATCTTTGCCTTTGGTTAGCTCCCACCAAATCATCCAGAAAAGGACAGTCAACAGGGTGAGCAGAGAAGCAATGAGCCACGAGAGATACCACGTGGCTGTACTATCCAATGGAACAAGCTGTTTTACCAACCATTCCCATTGCTGTGGAAGAGTGGATGTGTGACCCAGGCCCTTCACATGTTAGGGCCTTAGGGCCTGGGCTGCTGACTTAAGTGGGCTGTACACAGTCCACTCCTCCATGGCGGAAATGAGTAGGAAGGCAACAAGATATAGTAGGTCAGATAGACTAAAACCCAGGGGTTTGACCTAGTCCTCCATCTACTGGAGGCAGTTCTTGTGGAAAGGGAAGAGGCAGTCCCCTGCCTGCGTTCTAATCCCAGCTCCCTCTGCTCAGAAGCTCTACATTTGTCACTCATGGGGACAAGCTCTAAGGGTGGAGTCGCTCCTTATGATCAGGGCCCTGGGTTATACTTGAGTGTGGCAGAAGCTTTGCCACATCCTAATTTTTTTCGCCTTAACTTCAGTTGTTCCTGATTGTCCTGGTTAGTTTTTAATGTGTTTATGATTTATGAAAAATATGGAACGCTTCACGAATTTGCGTGTCATCCTTGCGCAGGTGTTTATGATTTATTTATTTTTATTTTAGTGTGCATTGTATTTTACCCGTATATCTGTCTGTGTGAAGGTGTTGGATCCCCTGGAACTGGAGTTACAGACCACTATAAGATGCCATGTGGTTGCTGGAAATTAAACCCTGGTTCCTTGGAAGAACAGACAGTGCTCTAATCTGCTGAACCATATCTCCAGACCCCCTGGTTAACTTTTAGTGTCAATTTGGCACAATCAAGAGTCACCTGAGGAAAGATGTTGACTGAAGAATTGTCTGGATCTGGTGGGCCTCATTGCTGACTGATGTGGAATGGCCCAGGCTACTTTGGGCAGAACCATTCCTAGGCAGGTAGGCTGCACAAGAAAGGTAGGCTGAGCACCTCTCTTGGTTGGAGAGCAAACCAGGAAGCAATCTTTCTCCATGGTTTCTGCTTCAAGGTCCTTCTCTGCTTGAGTTCTGCCCTGTCTAGAAAGTGTAAGCCAAATAAACCCATATTGCTTTTGGTCATGGTGTTTATCATAGCAACAGAGAACAGACTAGAGTCAGCTATATGAGAACCTGGAGCACAAGAGAGGCTAAGTAAATGTAGAGCATTTTATGTAAATCTAATACATTATTATTATTAAAAAAAAAGATACAACCAGAGTAGGATTTAAGAGACTTAATTTCCAGTCTGTATTAGTGGCTTTTGTGTCACTGTGACCACAATACCTGACAGAACAAACTGAGTGAGGAAAGATGTTATGGTTTGTGATTTCAGCCTACCGTGGTAGAGGCTATATGGCAGAACAGCCCAGTTCCCGGCGGTGGAACCACATGCTGGGGGCTGTTCACATCATAACTGACTAGGCAGCAGAGAGAATGACAGGAATCAGGGCCCGGGAGAATAACTTTCTGAGACTCATCCCCCAGGAAACTATTTCAGCCAGCTTCCCCCTCAAACACTTTACAGCTTCCCCCAATAACACCTCTGTTAGGAAACAAATTTTCCAACAGTGATCCCATGGGGACATTTCAGATTCAAACCATAACCAATACCTGCTAAATCATGTACAGACCATTTTCAGCTTTCCTCTGCTGCATTTTCTTCCTGATTCTGGAAAGCTTCAGGTAAAGAGCCAGTGATGGTAGACTCTAAGCATGCTGAGGGGGACCTCCTCTCCCAGCTTCCCCCCATGAAGTCAAAGGAGTCCACAAACAAACTGTGAACCCAAATGAACATGAAATCTAATAGGGTCTGGCCACTGGGTGGAATTAGACTATTTTTAGATGAACTATTTAGATGACTATTTTTAATATTATCCCCACCTGCTTTGCATTCATTTTTAATACCTTCTCTGATGCTCCCATTTGTCAATATTCTTATTTCATTTCATTCCAAGCTTCTGCTGAAGGTGTGATATGACTATGCAGTGTCTTTGGAGTGTTTTCATGACCAATTTTTGGTCAAAGGCCAACCCCTTACAGGTGAATTTGTTAGGATTTTACATGCTAATCAATTCTACCAGGCTTTCTTTCTCTATCTTTCTCTATATATCTATATATACTGTGTGCTACTCCCAAAGTAAGGTCAAGATGCATATACTGCTGTTTTGTAAATGCTTTAAAAGTTAAAAACAATTTGAACATATGCTCATGTGTGCCTATGTATACGAGTTTGTGAATGCAGGTGTCCATGGAAACCAGATGTCAGAAGAATCAGATTCCTTGCAGCTGGAGTTACAGCTGGTTGTGAGCCACCTGATATGGGTGCTGGGAACTGAGCTAAGGTCCTCTGTAAGGGCAGCATGTGCTCTTAACCCCTAAGCCATCCTTCCAGTTCCTACAAATGTTTTCTTTGAATGAATAAGTAAATAAGAAAATGGAGAAGCTTGAACTTAGGCTTTTGATGGCACACTGTACTTTTTTCAGAACTTTCTTCTTCACTCCTTTGTAGGCTTGGTCCTTGGGCACCAAGGTCATCAAATGGCTTCTGAATATTCTCAGGCCCTCCTTTCTATTACACTAACCCACATTGCCCCCTCCAAAAAAAGTGCTATTTTCAAATGAAATTTTGGGAAAATGGCAGGTTTAACCCACAGGGAAGGGAGAAGGGATTAGATGATCATTTAGAGACATTGGCAGACTGGCCAAAGGAAAATAATGGGGTGGGAGGGAGGCTGGCCCCTGAGATCTAAAACCCAAACCTCACGCCCACTCATTCTTATCCAATGATTTATCTGGATGAGCTAAGTAAGGCAGAAACACGTGGTAGCTGGGGAAATCAGAGTCCACCTGGAGTGCTCACAAAAGGCAAGTCCAATCCCAACATTCCTCCACCATCAATATTAAACATTTATGACGTCACGCTGTATTCCTTTCTGCCTCTGCAGGACCCCTCCCCACATTGCACCTCACATCACTCACCTTTGGTTGGGGGGCTCCCTCCAAAGGAAAAATTTTAGGGGTAACACTTGCATTTCCACCTAATTTTGTCTCTGTTTTATGACACCCATTTGGAAATCTGACCAAGAGCCTGTGTATCCTGAACAAATCTTTCTCTGTATCACTATTTTTTTTTTAAACTTTATTTATTTTATTTGCCTTGGTGTTTGCCTGGAACCGGGAACTGGAACTACAGACAGTTGTGAGCTGCCATGTGGGTGCTGGGAATTTAACCCTGGTCCTCTGAAAGAACAGTCACTGCTCTTAACCACTGAGCCATCTCTCCAGCCCCCTTTATTACTATTTTTAAAACCTATTTTTCCTCTCCCTGAATTGCTTCCTCTTACTGTGGCATCACCTCCCTCCTTTATGGTATTTTTCACACACACGCACGCACATACACACACCACCTACAGAGTCCATTTAGTGTTGTTGGTATGTTTATATCTTTAGGGCTGACTTCATGGGACTGGATAACTTAAGGGTTGGGGGGATGTCAAACCCGGAGAAGACAAAATCTCCCTCTGGAAATTCCCCCATCCATGTTGCCATGGCAACTGGTGTTACCACTTTACAGGTCTTGTTGAGGTGACTATATTATTGAGATCTCATGGCTGCAGCATCCCATTAGTGTGGAGGAGATTGTATCTCACAGCTGGTGTCCTGGTACTCTGGTTCTTGCAATCTTTCTGATCACTCTTTTGAGAGTTCCCTTAGCCTTAGATGAAGGGGTTGTTTTATAGATGTACCAAATGGAGTTGGCTACCCCATGGTCACTGATTCTCTGCATTTTGATGAGTTGTGAATCTCTGTTAATTGTCTCCATCTGCTTTTTTTTTTTTTTTTTTTTTTTTTTAAAGTTCTTTGATGAAAAAAGCTATACTTATCAGTTGGTACAAGAATAAATATTTAGAATACAATTTGAAGTTACACTGGTTTAGGAAAATGGCAGTATCAGATTTTCCTTTTAAAAAAAATCATTAAATCCTTGGTAATTAATGGAGATGATGCTGATGGAATGAACTGATGCAATTTCCCTTGGTCCTAAACCAACACGTAGTAAACACTGAGACTATTTCAAGTTGTACTCAGTGACTGTGACTGTCGTTTTTCATGGTGGACTGAGGGACTGGGCATCACTGGAACTCCGTGTTATTTGCATCCTGACACAGAGATGTCACACATGCACACGCACATGCACACTCACACAGTCAGGGAGCACAGCTCACAGGTCACGGTGGTTCTGTGGGTAAGGGCACTTTACATCAAGCCTGTTGTTTTGAGTTTGTTTCCCCCCGAAACCATATGGTGGAAGGAGAGATGAATTGCTTCAGCTTGTCTGCCCTCTGACCTCCACATGGAACATTCAAGTGCACAGACTTATACACACAGGTAAATAAATAGATCTAATGAAAATATTAAAAACAAAAACAAAAACCAAAAAACAAGGGTGGTTTAGAGAGTTTCTAGCATGAACACAGCGCTTCTCAGCCTCCAGCAGTGTTAAAAAAGAAATGTATTTTCATAAAGATTTCCACTCTGGGCCTGCCATTCAAGAGCACAGTGTGTTATATCCATGTCAAGGGACCCCCTAAAGACCATTAGGGAGCTGGATTCAATGCAAACACACAAGGGTCAGTTTATTCTTTTGGACAGGTTCAAATGAACCCAGGACGGAACCCTTTGTTCTGGCATGAAGGGTTTCGGCCATGAGCCCAGAGGTTAGGGAGTTTTTAAAGAAAAGCACACATAAGCGAGGTGTTATACATCTTGGCATTTCAGAATTGGGTAAAGGGGTATGGGGTACAGTAACTATTGGTTAAACTTTGGGTGCGAACCAAACCCTGAATCTACTGGCTAAACTTTTTGAGTGATATTGAAGTTTGAATCTATTGTGCATTCCTGAGATTCTTCCCAGATTCTTAGACCTGGGCCCTGCCCTCAGGCGTTAAATGGTCTTTCCCCGAAATAAAGTTTTGTAACAATAAATCTATGCTTTCACAAGTGAACAAAGAAAATGAATTCTAATACCCCCCCACACACACATTATAGTCGTATGATGCTCCCAGCAGATCTTCAATGTGCTGAATTCTTTAAAACCGACTGTATGGAGCCTTCCAGAAAGGAAGTGGGAGCAGCCAAGCTGCTAGATTTGTATTTTAAGAAAAAACCCTAAGGGTTCCGTGCCAGCTCACAGAACATCAGCCTAGATTCCTAAGAGAGTGTGCCTATGGGCCTAGGATTAGACCCAGGGTGGGAGCAAGCCACTTCTTTCCTCTGGCCCAGCTTTGATTGGCAGGATGGGGAGGGAGTTGGTGAAGCTGATTTCCTA
>PVIH01001644.1:130271-143851 GCA_004025045.1 Sigmodon hispidus
TTTTTTTTTTTTTTTTTTTTTTTTTTTTTTTTTTTTTTTTTTTTTTTTTTTTTTTTTTTAACTACATTAAAAATAAAACTTTGTTTTTAGTGTGTATGTATGTGATTATTTATAACTACAAAGAAAGTAAAAGCATGTCTCTGTAACAGCTTTGTTTAACTGAAGGATGTATTTAAAGCAGAATTTCCAAAATAGTTTAAGTAGTGACTTGGAATTTTCAAAAGTAAACTTTTGTGGGCTGGAGAGTAGGCTAAGGTAGGAAGTACTTGCCTCACCAAAGTGAGAGCCTGGGTTTGATATGGAGAATTATGATAAAACCTATGGTAAAAATTACAGTATGTGCATGGTACCACACATTTGAAATCCCAGTGCTAGGAAGGAAAAGACCTAAGGATCTTAGGATTCACTGGCACAAGTCAAGAAGAGACTCTGTCTCCAAAACAAGGTAGATAGCATTTCTGAGGATGATGTCCAACTTGTCCTACACACACACACACACACACACACACACACACACACACACACACACACAAGTGTAAAAAGAAAATCTTATCATTTGGAGCAGCAAGGGTGAACTGGAAGGGAAGTAAATCAGACACACAACGACAAACACCTCAAATACTTTTACTCGAGAAACCTAAAGAGTTGATTTCATAGAGAACAGAGGGGTGACCAGGGGCTGAACGAGGTTTTTAGGGATCAAGGTTTCCATCAGATAGGAGGAAATTCGAGGTTCAGTTGTACAACCTGATGACTATCTTTAATAAGGACTGATTTATCTTCAGCCTAAGATCTAGAAATAATATCCTGAAGAGAATAACAGTTGCTCTGAAGATAAATCAATAACAATTGTTAAACTGTGAAATTGATAACTTAAAGGCAATTGTTATTGATTTATCTTCAGACTTAGTCTTGATAAATGGTCATAATTTGCTTTTGACTTGGGACTCTCACACTTCAGACTCCCAGAAATCTGGAATCTGAATTACCTATCTGCTTCTGTGCTATTTGAACTCAGCTATGGGTTTTGATTGACAGCTCTCCATGAACAACACTTTCTTTGGTTCCACATCTGAGCAGGATTTCAGAGAGAAGCCATCAGGTCTGGTTTTGTATTGTACTATTGAGTATACTAGTAGATTTTAAGTATGCAGCTCACACAAAGTATGTGAGGCAATGCGTATGCTAATTAATTAAATCAAACCATCAGGGCATAGAGGTATGAGCCCTTAATCCCAGCACTCTAGAGGCAGAGGCAGGCAGATCTCTGAGTTCAAGGCCAGCCTGGTCTTTGGAGGAAGATCCACGACAACCAGGGCTACACAGAGAAGCCCTGACTGAAGCCTGAGTTTGATTCCCCTGAACTCACATGGTGAAAGAAAAAGAAAATAAGGGGAGGAAGACAGTAGGAATATAATATAGTCAAGTGACAGTTGGAAATTAAAACTCTCAAAAAAAAAAAATCCAACTATACCTTCCAAATGCTATGTTATCCATCTACATCTAAGATGATGTCCTGAGCTGGATACTTAGGAAATATTCATTGATCAATGAATATTGATCATCACACACTCAGCAAGATAGCTGTAGAATTGGCTAGGGATTAGGAGGTGAGAAAATGTAGGGAAAGGAAGAGAAAAATGGAAGGCTTGTCTTTTGCTCTGTGAGCATTAGGATTTGTCTTTTCTGCTCTTGGGGTCAGTGCTGAATGCTTCCCCTGGAGCCCTCACAACCCACACTCTGGCTCCACTTTTGGACACAGTGTTTATGTAGAGAGAGAGAGATACTGGCGAGATCAAGGATGACAAACAGTTACCTCTAGTTTGGTGGCTTTTTGCATTCTGTTTTTCCTCAGTTCCATGACACCATTTACTTTTGAGTGTCCTCAGTACCAAGTCAATGAGCTAAAGCAAAGAGACGGGGCTGCTTGCAATTTCCCATTCTCAATGCCTTGCTAGGGGACTCGAGATGCGGGGCTGAAATTGCTCACTATTTTCAGCAACCCTTGATCTGGGCTAAAGGGGAATTGCCCAATGCCAATGTGAAGAATGGACACTCATTCTTCAAAACAGCCATTAGCAACTAGCTCTGCACAGGCACAGTAGTGCATGACTGAAATCCCAGAGAAAGGAGCGTGAGGATATGAGTTTGAAGGTAGTTTGAGCTACATACAAGATCCTATCCTGGAGGAAAAACGGTAGAGTCCTCGATCAACTACAACCAATTTAAAAAAAAGCCAAGGCCTTTGCTGACTGGGGAGAGATGATCCAGAGGTTGGTAGGTGAAAGTGAATAGAAAGGCAGAGTGGGAAGTACTCAGAAAAGCATCTTGGTGTGAAGGGTTGAAGAGCCAATGCCAGATTGTAAATCAAATGTTCCTTCAAAAGGGAGGCCTGCTGGGAAAAATACCCGGTTGAACTAGCAGCTAGTTAAAGACACAAGTGCCTCATAGTCTGGCTCAGGTCCCTTATTTTGTCCTGAAGTGGCCATGGCTTGGGTACATAGAGCGAACTTGGAGAAATTTTGCCCACTCTGTGCAAGAGACGAATGTAAAAATGTTATTTTTAGTTTGTTTATAATAGCTGAGAGAATCCATAAATAACAGCCTAGGAACCAATGGTGCTGTACTCATGTGGTGGGGCCCTAGGAAGTGGAGAAAGTATATAAATCATAGCTATACACATTCACATGAGTACATTTAAAAATGTCATTGAGTAGCACTAAGCTGAGGGCAGCCTGGGCTACACAATGAGAGTCATGGGAAGCATAAAATAAACCCTTCAGTAAAGAGGGCAAATTGAAGAGACCTCAGTTCTTATGGTTTCATCATATGATGTTCAAAAGCAGGTACCACTAGACAGGGGTCCCTAATGAATGGATTAAAATTGTAAAGGAAGGCAAAGGTATGAGTGACCCCAGTGTCAGACCAGTGGCTTAAACCAGCCGGGCGGTTTATGTTTAGCTTCTTTCCTTCTTTCTTTCTTTCTTTCTTTCTTTCTTTCTTTCTTTCTTTCTTTCTCTCTTTCCTTCCCTCCTTCTTTTTCTCTTTTTCCTTATTTATTTGCTTATTTATTTATTTGCTTACGCATGTATGTATGTATGTATGTATGTATGTATTTATTTATTTTTTAGAAAAGGCCTGTCTGTGTAACAGCCCTGGCTGTCCTGAAACTTACTATGTAGACCAGGCTGGCCTCAAACTCACAGAGATCCTCCTGCCTCTGCCTCCCAAGTGCAGGTTTAAAGGCATGGGCTACCATGCTCAGCTTTGGAAGGTCAGTTTTGATTCTCCTTTAAAATGTGCATTCATGCAGATCCATGCAGCATCATACTCTTTTGTATGATTTATTTCATCTTAAAGAGCATTAAAAATAATCTTAGCTAAAGCCAGTGCTTGCTGAGAGTCCAATACAAGGGAGTCTAATGTGGTGTCTGGAGACTTAGACCTTTGCAAACATGGTGCCTTGGTAAGTCTTGAATGATGTCTGTAGCAGGGAAAAAGAGGACTTTACTCTCCTGAATATCCTCTCTCCTTACCAGCAACTGGACTGGTGTGTGTGGACCACAGTGTGTCCACTCCAGGCCTCTTTAGACCATGCACTACAACCCCTAGGAATAGTTGTTCTCACTTACCACCAAATCTTCAAGCTTTCCTGTATTTTCTGGCATCCAACATAGGATTCAATCATCCTAGCTTTCCACGTTTCTGACCCCCCTCCATGTGCACCAGCCCATTTGGAGTTAAGAATATAAAAACATGGACTGCTTGTAGAGCTTCCAAAGCATGGTCGCAGGAGTCCGATTACCATTTTAGGGAAGGCCTCTCATTGGCCTGCTGAGGTTTACTTTAAATTTCAACTGCTTTGCAAACACATTCTTCTTTGACGGCTGTGGCTGGAGATGCTTAGGCTCACTTTGCTTGGGGTAAATATTGTCAAGCCTTTTTCAATCCCTCATGTTAGGCATGTTAGGTGGTTTTTCTTGTCTGAAAATTATTTATCTGACTTCTCATCCAGAGTCAGATTAGATGGGGAAGCCGGCCTGGCTCCCTAGCCTCTAAGAATTCCCTTTTAAAAAGAGAGATAACATGTACTCAACCTTACAATTTCCTCATCCATTTTGGGTAAATTTTCACTTTGTCTTGGAGAATTAGAAAACCAGTGTGAGTGACTCCACTCAACATTCACAGATTGGATTAAAAGTGACCATAGGTTCTTACAAAACTAGTTCTGGGGAACAGAAGGCCTCACACCTCAAAGCCATTTTAATATAATCAGTTCCTGGTTTAGGAGGGGACAGAGGGGCAGCAGAGAAACTGGATATACCCACATATGTGGAAGACATAGAAAGGCAGGGAGCCTGGGCTCAGGTTTTGGAGGCAAGCCATAACCCCAGTTCTGTGGTAGTTCAGTGGGTTAGGCTTGAGCCTTGGTGGCAAGTGTCCAATGTAAGGGCTGATGTGGATGCTCATTGGTGCATGGAGGCCATTCCATGCCTCCAAGCCCCTCTCTTGTGTAAGACGGGGACAGATTCTCATGTAGGGAAAGGAGAGGAAGATTTTTCTGAGATCGGGATAGTGAGGATGTGTGAGTTTCTGTGTAGCTGTGACTAAACACCCACTAACAGGACTTAATGAAAGAGGTTTCTTTTGTCTCCTCCTTTGAGGGAAGGCAGGAGCAGGAGGTGGCTGGCCACATTGCCTCTGTCATCGGGATGCAGGAGAGGTGGGTGCCTGGGTTTCATTCACTTTCTTCATTTTTCTCAAGTTAGACTCTCCCAGGAATGGTACTCACATCCAAGTGGGTCTTTCCACCTCAGCTACAGCTCTTTGGCAATTGCTTTACAGACATGCCCAGATATGTGTGTCTCTTAGATTCTAAACACCAGAAAGTTGACAATCAAGATAAAGCACTGGAGAAGCGGGGTAGTGAAGTGTGTGAAATACAGTGGGTGTGTGAAGCTCAACAAGTGTGATGGGGTCTGGCATGGAGGCAGAGCATGGTGGCAGGATACACATAGAATTGGGAAATGGAACACTTTACAGCAATGTGACCTGGTCAGAACCAATGCAGGGGCATCTGGGACAGTCTAGAGCTAGACATTAGAGCCACAACCTAATTAATGCTCAGGGTATGCTTTTGTGTCCAGAAACAAGAACCTGATCATGAAGCACCACACGTTTCTACTCCCCCCCCCCAAAATGCTAAACATTAGAGATTGGGATGGGGCTGATGCCATATGAAGACCTTTCTGGGTCTTGTCTGTGGGAGGGCCACAGATATCTGACTGTGTGTTTATGTGAGCTGGAGTTGTGCCTGAGAGAATTCCCACCGAGCTACACCTGGTCTGGCTTCAGAGTACTAGTACCGAGCCTTCATACCACCTTTTGTTTCTGGGTTCCCTTCTGTTTCTCTTGCCGCCCTCTCTGTTTATCTTGTCATTGTTTGCCAAGGGTAAAAAGCCTATGCAAATTTGGTTGGGAAAAATCAGGCAAATTGAGAATTTGCATTTGGCATTGTCCCTTTGGAAGCTTGGTCAGGATGTTGTGAGAATATGGAAATCAACTTGCTAAAATGTAAATTTGGAGAAAAATAAAAATGCACTTGGCTAGGGGAGGGTGTCTCAGTTCCTGAAACGTTGATTCCCCCCCCCACACACACACACAGTTGGAGAGGCTAAGACATCCTTGAAGTGTCCTGTGTCTTCTTCTCATGGACCCCACAGGAACCCACATCCGTTAGACAATGAGCAACTGGTAGGTAGGTTAGAAAGTTGCTAGTGAGACTGTATCAGGCTGGACATAGTGATGCATACTTGCACTCTTAGCATTTGGGAGGCAGAGGCAGGGGGATTACCTTAAGTTTGAGGTCAGCCACAAGACCCTATCTCACACACACCAAAAACAAAAAGACTATCACAGATTATACAACAAAGTACATGACTCCTCCCTAGTTCCATACAGGCACAATTTGCCAGAGCCATTAGCCCAGGGAGAGATGAAGGAAATGGAAAGGGCCTAGAGTTCTGCACAGAGAGACAGCAGTGCGGTTCTCCAATTCTGTCTCCCAGGACAGTGGGAGGTGGAGACACAGAGTGAGAGAGAGAGCTATTTTCACTGGATGACAGGGACCAGAACACAGTGGTTTGCTTTGGCTCCAAATTAACTTGCAGGAACAGGGCTTAGTGGAGAGCCTGATGCTCAGTGAAGCATCTCTCTGAGTATGAGCACAACAGGGCCAAGACTCCACTTGACCTCTCCGCCCTTGGCAAACACACGGGTTTATTCTCAGAGGGAGACTTGAGATTCCTTCCCAGGCCTGGAACATCTGGGAGCTTGACTAGTTGGGACTGGTTGGCAGGAGCCAGGAACGCTGTTATTTCCCGTAGTTAGTACCCACACCCAGTGAGAACTGGAGACACTCAGTGGTGAGAGTTAACCGAGTGTGATCTTCAAGAATCATAGCTTAAGAAGGAGGCTCCTTCAGGGCATGATGGTCTTCCCTGAGAACACTCAGAGTCAAGGACACTGTTGAAAAGTAAACTGCAGACTTGTCTTTTCAACATGGAGGAGAGTCTTATATACCCTGCAACTAGCACTCAGGCTGCATCACCATCTGGTGATATTGCGTGGCTGCCCCTCATTGGCTGGGCACGATCAGGACGGACTTCTGACAACTTCTGTTGCTAGGCCCTCAGGCAGACTCCAGGTTGGCTCATAAAGAACTACGTATGTACATGCTTTGGCAACTGGTTTGGACCAATTTCCTTGATTCTGTGGGCCTGTCCTACTACAGGGATAGATTTGGAACTGTGACCTGTCAACATGACTAAGCTGTACAGGTGTCACTTTAATTCCTTAGG
This sequence comes from Sigmodon hispidus, assembly GCA_004025045.1. Classification (NCBI taxonomy): domain Eukaryota; kingdom Metazoa; phylum Chordata; class Mammalia; order Rodentia; family Cricetidae; genus Sigmodon; species Sigmodon hispidus. The sequence goes on from PVIH01001644.1 coordinate 137,132, forward strand.
TATTTTCTTAATTTTCCAAATAGGGACCATGGCATACCCAGTGATATGTAAAAAATAGAGTTAGGAGATTTGCTGATATTAAAATCCTCCAGAGGGCTGAATCATGTAGATATTCTTCAGACTGGACACTTTCTTCTGTTCTCTTTTTTGATCTTGTTTATACAAACAGATTAAGTTCATGATCCTTCTGCCTTAGGTTACCAAACACAGGTAAGTACCACCGTGGGTATTTTCTTGCAATCCAAATTAGTTGTAAAAAAAAAATGCTCCATGGAAACTGACAGCTAAGACCATTATTTCCTTTCTTTTTTAAACAATAAATAAATAAGAAACCTGATAATTTTTAAAAAAACAGACTGTGTTGGTATGTATTGAAGCCCCACCTCTGCCAACACCTACACTTGGTTTCGGCTTAAGGCTCTGTGTTCATAGCTGTACATTTCCCACCTCTTGTGACTCATTCCCACACTCTGTTCTCACCTGTCCTTCTGCTTACCCTGTTCTTCAGGCTCTGTGGTTAACCACAAACCAACCCCACATACCAGCGAGTTAACGTGGGCTCTTCCTCTGAGTATCAGCATATGGGTTTCTCCGAAGCCTTGAGCATGGGTAAAATTGCCTGCCAAAGGTTTTCCTGAGGCTCCAGCTGAGACCTTGGCTCTGAACCAGCACTGCTAGTTTCCCTGCGGGCTTTTGGGTGCTGTCCTGACAAGCAGCAGCAGAAATATAGGAGACTGCAAGGAGCAATTTCGACCCCCACACTTCCCATTGCTGCCAAAAGCTTGCCTGGCCCAAGGAGCGTGGAATGCCATGGGGTGGGCAGTGGACAAGTCTCCTTGAGAATTTCTTCAGAAGGCCTGATGAGTCGGTGGGATTTGATTATTTTGATCCAAGAAGCACAATTCATTATCAATACGTTGCTCTACTGACTCATTTTTAAAAATGTAATATGCAAAGTGGAATGTTTAAAACTATTAATGAGCACAATGAAAGTAAAGTCTCCTGTGGTTATTCAACCCAGAAGCTAAATACAAGCAAACATTTCAGAAAGCCACCTGAAGTCACTTTAGACCCACGGTTTTCTAAAAATACAGTCCATCATGTCTCTGTCTTCTTTCATTGCCTGTTTTGATTTTATATAGATGTCATACACACATGGCCACACCATGCAGCTTTTTTAATGTGAATTTTTTCTTTCTTTCTTTCTTTCTTTTTAATGGCTGATGGTTTTCATGATTGTAGATATAGTCTACGTAGTAAGCACTGAGTGCTGGATGTCAGGCTTGTTTCTGGGTTCCTGCTGAGTTGAGCATCCTGTTAAATGCACATCTTGCTGCTTCTTTAGGACACAGTTTTAGAGATGGAATTAATTAGGTCAAAGGCTTTGCACATTTTTAAAGGTCAGACTGCCTTTTAAAGATGATCCAATTTTGTTTCTATCAATAGGGCAAAAAAGTCCCTGTTTCCCAGGACCCTTGTCAGCATATTATTAGATATTTAATGACTTTGAATTTGATTGGTTAAAACATATTTAAAAGCTCAGGAGGCTAAATGCTTCAGAGTGTTCTTTTAGCTACTTACGTTTCTCAATGTGGTTTGTTCTTTATAAATATAAATAAGTCTTCGTTTATTCCTTCCTTAATTATCTATTACACAATTCATAGGTTCAGATTTTGCCTACCTGGAGACAAGGTTTCTTGATAAGAAAGAGGGCCATGATGATGTATGATGTATGAGGCTGGGGAAGAGGGGGGAGAAGGAAACAAGGAGCGCATGGCAAAATGGAGGCACTCAGATGGGTGTGAGGCTGCAGAGGGATCAGTCAAGGTGGGCACGAAATGGCAGGGGTATCAGGTTAGATGTGATGCAGCAGGAGGTGCTAGGATGGGTATGCGGCACAGAGGTTAAAGTGGGTATGAGATAGTGGGAGTGTCAGGTTAGATGTGATGCAGCAGGAGATGCTAACCTTATCAGAGAGTCTGAGTGATAGAGCCCTGAAGAGATGAACTCTAGAGCCTGGGGGATAAAGTGGAGAAGTACAGCTGCTGGGACTCATGGGTAGGTGGGGGAGGACGGCCAGGTTCTCTAAGTATCAGTGGTTCCCTGTACCCAGATGACATGCTCTACATTAGGATTCCTAGCTGGGTAGCTTTGTGGTAGCTACCCGTGTTTATAAAACTCATTTTCAAGCAGGAAAGGATATGTTTACTTCATGCCCACTCTTTGCCCTTTTAATATTTTAAAACTGTGTGTGTGTGTGTGTGTGTTCTGGGGTTACAGGGAGACATAGCCACCCCCTCAGCTGTCTTACCTGGGTTTCGGGGATTTGAACTCAGGTCTTTATGCTTGCACAGAACATTCTTACCTGCTAAACAATTACCCCAGTCCCAATCTCTTTCTTAATGGGGTATGGTGGGGGTGTGTGGGGGTGTGTGTGTCTTTCTTAGGATGACTTCTTGGGTCTTACCCTGAAGTTGTGTTATATGCCTTTTGCCAGACCAGTGATTCAGAGGGAAGTAGAATTATCATGATTGGTTTAGACCAACCACCACTCAATCCCACGAAGCATTTCTGTGTTACATAAACAAAACTGGTTCTGTTAGCAAGTGAGGTGGAAGAGGTGGGTGTTTGTGATACCACTAGTGTCTGTCACGAAGTGCAGGCATCCCCCTTTGCTTGACTGAGTGGCTTGAGGGGCAATGGGAGAAAGGACAGGACAAAAACAGAGAAGGTGGACCACACAGCACCTTAAGGAACTGGCAATATAAGGGGATGAGTGTTGGTTTTTAGTGTGAGAACAGAAGCACACTACCAGATGAGAATTTATTCAAGGGAGTTACTGAACAGGTATGAGGAAGGGAAGGGGTGTGTGTGGAGGAAAAAGAGATTGGTCTTCACATACTATCTCCTTTTAAGAGAGCCAGTGGGCACAGATTTACATAGCCACACCTTGGGAGATGCCTTTTGTACAGAATGTTCTGCCCACACCATGTTGGTTGACTTTACCACATGGCCGCTACATGCCAGAAATTCTTATCTCACCCGGGCCATGTGGCTGCTATGTGCCAGGAATTCTTACAATGAGACCAACAGGACATTTACTCAAGGATCTAGATGATACAGAGCAGGAATGTGGATACAACCTGGATATGTGAACACCTCTTTCAAGTGCCTTTAGCTAGGTGAACTTTGCCAACTTTGTTAATCTCCAAGTCTGTCTCCTGTGAAATGTGAACTGTTAGACTTTCTTTTTACCCAAGTATAGCACATGCCTTTAATCCCAGCACTCAGGAGGCAGAGACAGGCAGATCTCTGAGTTCAAAGCCAGCCTGGTCAACAGAGTGAGTTCCACGATAGCCAGAGCTAAACAGAGAAACTCTGTCTCCATGCTCAACCCTCCCAAAGGAATTTCCTATTTTTACAGTTGGTCCAGTAGTTTTATAATATAGATTTTAATATATAATAACTATGTATATAAGTTCCAGCAATATAGAGTTAACATATAATACAAGAATTCCACTTCAAGAAATCTACCCAAGAGAAATGAAAACATACGTCTGTACAAAAACTTGTTCACAAATACTCAAAGCAGCTTTTATAACATTCCCAAAGTAGAAACAACCCAAATGTCCACCAGTGGGCGAATGGATAAACAAAGTGTAGTGTGTCTGTACTACAGAACACATTGATAGTAAAAAGCAATGAAACAGCTACATTACACACTACAGTCCCTGAGAACACAATACCAGTGGAAAGAGTTCAAATGTGAAGACCACATAGTGTTTGATATCATATGTGGAATATACATATATTATACAGGCAAATATATAGAGCCAGAAAATAGATTAGTAGTTGGCAGGGTTGAGAGAAGGGTCTGGTATTTCTTTTTGTAGTTTTTTTTAAATTGACCACGATGTGGTTGTGCAAATCTGAATATAGAAAAAAAAAGTAAATAAAAATAAAATCATTAAATTATGCACTTTAAATAGATAAATTGTATGGATTGTTGTGTCCAGCATCTAGACCACCAAAAAGACCACCAAGAGACTGGTCTGATGCAACAGCAAAGAGTCTCTTTATTGACAAGCTAGCTTGGGTTACTCATTAGTCTGTCTGACACAGTGGTTGAGTAGGAGCGACCCTGAGCAGCAGAGGCAAGAATTTTTATTCGGGGGTGGGGGGAGGGCTCTAGGGGCTCCAGAGTTACAGTTCTGGGATTGGATCAAGCTCAGGCTAGGGATATCTGTTATAAATTCATTGGCTGCTTTGAATTCTAGGGATGCTTCATCTTTTACCAGTGGTTGCTTACCAGATCAACAGGTATACCTGGAGACCACCGATCTCTTTCCCAAGAAGGGAATGTTTGGAATGTCAGGTATTTTCCCTTAGGTGCTGGCTCCTTTCTGGGTGTAGTCTGCTTGTGGGCCCCTTCCTGTGACCACCAGGTTCTGCCAGCAAGAGCTTGCTGTCTGTCTGTCTTTCATTAAGCCTGTCATGGCAGTTACATGGTCAAACTGCTCTTTACTACAGTATATGTGTAGTAAAGCTTTTAGAAAAAAAGAAATAGGAAGGAAAGAAAAAAGGAAGATGTAGAGAAATATTGTCAAAGGGCCACACAGAGGATAATTGTCCAGGACACATAAATCTATCTGTGAGGTTGACATTATCATGTCTTATCACAGCTCAGCCCATTCAATGTCTGAGGACTCATTTCTTATGAGAGAAATTGGCCAACTTTTTTTCCCAGACTCCCTTGCTGTCAAGAAGCCAATAGGAGAGCCAGACTTGGTTGGACACAGTTTCTAGACTCTGCAGTTGATTATAGGAGAAAAAGGCAATGCCTGAATCCATGTAGGAGGGAGTGGCATCAGGTTACAGCCACTTTCTCAGGCATGGATGAGGTTGGGTAAACTCAGTAGCTCAGCCTGAGTGTTGGTGGGGTGATGTAGCGGGAAATCAGGAACTATACATGTGAACGATCACGTCAGAGGACTGGAGACGAGCGGGGTGTGGTTAACTGGAAAGGATTCTGGAAGTAGACCTCCGAGGGAGAGGACCAGGACAGGAAGCTGGCATTCTCTCTCGAGAGTTCCCGACCAGTTGCGTGGGTTTTCAGATGGATGACGCGGCTTCCGAGTGTGTGCAGTTCGGGCCAGTGGCTCGGGAGTTCGGACGTGGGGCGTGGGGATGAGGAATTTTCCTTAGAAATGCTCCAGCGCACTGCAACCTTATCCCTTCATTTTTCTCTTAAAACCTTCTCTGTTTTGTAAGTGATTTTCACAAAATAAACCCCATTTAAAACATATCTCACGGCGGGTTTTTACCGTGATAGGGTGACCTGTGGTGTCTCATCCCAGGAGTGGTGAAAGTATTGGATCTTCAGAACCACTTCAGTGATGCGGTTTGGGGCATTACTCTAATTCCTAGTCTGGGGCTTGTTTCTGGGGGTCTACCCAGAATTCTTCAATAACCATATCTTGTACTTGAATGAAATGGATTGGACTTCTGTTGAAGTAAGTGTCATGGCTCATATAGCAGACCCTCCTACCTTGAGCTGCTTCTCCTTGTGAGAGCAATAAACCTGGATTTGTGAAAGCCACAGAAGAAAAGAAAATACAGCATCAATTCTGAGTCTTTCAACAGACAGCACGATGGTAGCCTGCCCTGAGAGACCACAGCTCTTCCTAGCACAGGAGTGGTCCCTTCTCTTCCTGTGGATGACACTGAGCTCCCCCTTCAGAGTTGAGTCTCCACTTTCAAAAACATGGTGGCTGAGTATATTTCACAAATCCTAATAGGTCTTAAAATAAAACCCCAGAGCCAGACATTGGGGAAAAACTGAAAGATCAGAGAGACAGAGCAACAAGCCACAGCCACTTCTCACCCAGCCAACTCTTCAGCCCAAAGGGTGTATGCAGATCCTGTCTCCACAAATCCTCAGACCGAATAGGAGAAGCAAAGGGAAAGACGAAATGGAAGCAGGGAACTCTGTCTCCTCCCACCTTATATACCTTTCTTTGTCCAGCCATATCACTTCCTGTTTCAGCTTTCCTGATGCTGAGATTAAAGGCGTGTGTTTCCCAAGTACTGGGAACAGAGACCTGGGATCTCAAGTGCTGGGACTGAAGGTGTGTGCCACCACTGCCTGATCTCTGTGTCTAGCTCCATGGCTGGCTCTGTCCTCTGATCTTCAGGGAATCTTTATTTGATACAATATATCACCTGTTCTAGGTGCTAGACTGAGACAGATTTCTGCCATTGATTGATGGGTGTGTGTGGGTGTGTGTGTGTGTGCGCGCGCGCGCACGTGCATGTATAGGTGTGTGTGTGCAGATGTGAGCACATGTGTCCATCAAAGGACAACTTGCAGGAAGGAATCAGTTGTCTCCTTCTACCATTTGGGACTCAACTCTGGTTGTTGGCCTTGGTGACAAGATCCTTTGCCTTTCTCCTCCCCCCTTGGGTGCCATTCTCCAGGTGCTGCTCTTTGAATTAGTTATTTTTTGCGATCATAATGATATTATTTCTCCTTCCCATTCCTTCCTCTAAACCTTGCCACACACACCTCATTGTTCCCTTTCAAATTCATAGCCTCCTTTATCTTTTTTCATTAGTTGTGGTTTCAAACCTTTGTGTCTATATGTATGTATTTCTAAATACATAAATACAACCTGGTGAGTCTGTATAATGTTACTTTTCAGGGCTATTTGGTATTGGGTA
>PVIH01001644.1:143951-224201 GCA_004025045.1 Sigmodon hispidus
TTTTTTTTTTTTTTTTTTTTTTTTTTTTTTTTTTTTTTTTTTTTTTTTTTTTTTTTTAAGTTTTAGAGGCTGAATTTAGGTCCCTGTGCCTGTGCAGATACTTTACTGACTGAGTTAATCCCTAGACCTCGCACCCCCCAAAATCCCTGGCCTTTAAAAATCTTCCACTCTTGTAGAACGAGATGGAAAATACTTACGTATAAAATACATTATGTCACAGGTGACTTCTATGGGGAAAGGTACGGAGTCCTGGGGGAGGGTATGATGGTTTCTGCAGAAGCCCCAGTAAGAGGGCGAAAATGGAATAGGGCCTCAGAGGACTGCAGCTCTCCTTACATGGCTGTCCGGTCAGACACAAGTCTAACTGTGGGGACTATGGGCAAAATATTTGGAGGGAAAATCTGGGGCATGTAGAAGCTTGTGTTCTGATGACACGAGAGTTAAGATGTTCCTAAGGAGACTTGGATCTCCTACGTGTCTGGGATCAGCTGGGCAGGGCTTCCTGGAGAAAATGACTTTCAAAGATGGCAAGGCCAAGCAAACAGCCAGCATGCTTACTGGACTGGTGAAGCCTTCTTTTCAGTCTTGGGAACTTTGCTGGGGGCAGACAGATGTCCTCCTTTAGGAGGGAAAAATTTCTCACTGCAGTAGAGACTTTCTCCAGTAGTAAGTCTGCTCTGTACCTTTTGCTCTGTTAGACAAACAGACAAATCCTGATTCTGTACTGTGTCTGGGATCGGGGTTCCTTCAGAGCCACCATGAGCCAGGCTGGGCCTTTCCCTTTTAAAAAGTAAAAGCTCTCTGATAATAACCTCTACTTATTCATCCTCTTCCATGTTGCTATTATCACTATGATGTAAGAGCTCAGACAGGAAACGGGCACCAGATGTCCCCTAAAGTGCCCATTACAGGCAATACAGACAACCCTGGGTTATTTGCAGATTTTATTAGCAATGGACTTTATATTTCAGAGGCTTTATATTATAGGTCTTTGCTGTTTTCAGGAGGGATACCTCTATACCTGGTGCTGCTTTATACCTGGGGACATGGTTTGAACCATTGCATAGCAACATCCAAAGTACCCAGCAGTGACTGCTAACCGCCTTTTAATGTATTGTCTCTCATTATCCAAGAGGAATCTCTTCTATCAGGGCTTGTTCAATGCAGCCTGTGGCAGGAAGTCAGGAAGAAATCGAGGAGAGGGAGGTCCTCATGATTGGATGTGTCTTTTACTACATCCCAGAGACTCATTTAACATCTTCCCAGCTAACGTTCTTAATTTCTTTGCCTTGAGCTTGATTATTGCTGGGGGCTTTGTGACTTGAAAATATTTTGAGAGCAACAAAGATTGGAGAATGGGAGAGGCAAATTGGTGTGATTTTCTTCTTCTTTTTTTTTTTTAATGTCTTTTGGTTTTCTTACATGCCATCTAATCCAGTCAGATAAAACAACATGAGCTCAAGATTTTGCATTTATTACCCTTCTCCATCAGAGAATCTGGGAACAGATCAGGGGAAAATGTTAGTAAATATTAAGGCTATGTCTCCCTAGCCTCGGACCATATATTTCTCATGTTCTGATACACATAATTAATATCATAACTCTGATACCAGAACTCATACCCGATTTGTCAGTGGAAAAAAATGTTCATGCATCAGATTACATGCCTGTAATCGCAGCACTCAGAAGACAGAGGCAGGAGGATTACAATTTTGAGACAAGCCTAGGCTCCATAGTGAGACTAAGATAGAGTCATAGACAGAGACAGAGGGTGAGAGAGTGCATGTCCACAGATACTTATTAATAATTCATTGTATAGAAGGCATCTGCTAACCTCTGGATCATGACTCATGGCCTCAGTGAGCTCTACACTTTGGTTGGGATGGCAGGATAACAACCAAGAAGGAACAAAGTACCAAGTACAGGGAAAGAGTTGGCTGTGTTCAGGATGGCATAGCTGTGGACTAGATGGGCGTTTCAATAGGCAAAATGGCTGCCTTCCAGGTCTCCGCGGTCAAAGATAATGGCTGTCAAAGGAATGTGGTACATATATTGTGCTACCCACTATATTTGATCTATAATTTAATCATCACGTAAATTCTGTAAGTACATATTATTAACTATGATTCAGAAAAACCAAGTCACTTTACCAGAATCACATTGCTAGTAAATACAGAAGTAAGGAGTGTGTGTGTCTGTGTGTGTGTGTGTGAGTATGTGTCTGAATCTGTATCTCTCTGTATGTGTCTGTATCTGTATCTCTCTGTCTATCTCTGTGTGTGTCTGTGTCTCTGTGTATCTCTGTGTGTATGTGTGTGTGTCTATCTGTGTGTGTATCTTTCTGTGTATGTGTGTATCTCTGGGTGTGTATGTGAGAGTGTGTGAGTCTGTGTGTGTATCTCTGTGTGTATATGTGTGTCTGTCTGTGTGTTTGTATGTGTATGTGTGAGTGTGTCTGAATCTGTATCTGTGTGTGTCTGTCTATCTCTGTGTGTGTGTATGTGTGAGTCTGTGTAAGTATCTCTCTGTGTGTCTGTGTGTGTATCTTTGTGTGTATATGTGTGTGTCTGTCTCTGTGTGTGTATGTGTGTATCTCTTGAGGTGTGTGTACATTTCTCTGTGTGTGTATGTGTGTGTTTATCTCTCTCTCTCTCTGTATGTATGAGTCTCTGGGTGTGTGTGCAGCATGTGGAAGCCAGAGGTCAGTGTTAGGTGTTTTCCTTCTTTTTCTTTTTTCAAGACAGGTTCTCTGTGAAGTTCTCTGACTGTCCTGGAACTCACTCCATAGACCAGGCTGGCTTCGAACTCACAAAGATTCCCCTGCCTCTGCCTCCGGAGTGTTGAAATTAAAGGCATGCTCCACTGCCACCACTGGGGCTTAAAAATATTTTTAGATTTATTTATTTTAACACTACGAGTGTTTTGCCTGCATGTTTGGATGAGTACTGTATATATGCCTGGTGTCCTCAGAGTTCATAAGAAAGCATTGAATCCCCTAGAACTCTGGTTAACCGGTGATTGGTTGTGAACTATAGTGTGGGTGCTGGGAGCCAAACCCAGGTCCTCTGCAAGAGCAAAGCATGTTCCTAACCACTGAACCATCTCTCCAGCCACTATTTATTTATTTTTTGAGACATTGTTTCTCACTGAATCTGAAACTGACTGGGCTGAACTGGCTGGATGATCAGCCCACCCTGGGGGTTCCCCTGTCTCTGCTTCCCAGGTGAAAATTACAGGCTCCTGCCACCTGAACTGGGGATCTGAACTCAGGTCCTCATGATTATATGACCAGCACTTCCCACTAAATGGCTCCTCAACCCCAGAAGCGAGATTTATAACCAAATTCAAGGCCACATTCTTAGGATTAGTACTTGGTGGCCTAATTCATCACTACTGCAAATCCAGTTGCAGTGGGCAGCAAAGTGGGGTTCAGACAGTACCGCTCACTGGCTGTTGTTGGTCTCTGGAACTGCCCAGAATAGTGTCCCATGTAAGAGACCCAGGGACATAGGACCTGATACTTGTTATCAACTCTAAAGAACGGGAACGACCATGCCTTAGGGTATTCTTGCTCGAAGCAGGACGACTTCTTAAGATGTCAGGATTTGCTCCAGCCTTGCTGTGCTCCCAGATAGAAAGAGAAAGTGAGCTATTGTCTAATAACTCTTCCGAGTCTCCCAGAGACCACAATTTTCCTGCGATGTGTTCATCTGTGTATGAGCTCAGCTGCCTGTGTTGTTCCCTTAAAGGCATAGATGCAGGCAAGCTTCAGCTGCATTGGTTTAGGAACCTTGAAATGTGGGTCAAGACTGTCAGGCTTGTTATTAGCATGGTTGTTATTTTTGATCCCCTTCTGCAGGGAGGGGGAGGGTCATGGAGATGCAGGTGCAGGCTTTGGACACATGAGTAAGCCAACAGATGCTGACACTGACAAAATGCAAACAATGTATGGGGTGAGGTGGCTGTCTGGGTCCTTGTGTGTTCTCCTCCCTCAGCTAGATGATGTGTATTTGTGCTAGGACGGCTGTGAAAGAATTTACCTCTGATGTCTTGGGGCAACACCCAGAAGGCCAACTGTAGTGTAAGTAGGAAGTGAGGCCCAGAAGAATCTGAAGATGCAAATGATCTGTGAGCTTTTTGTTAAAGCTTTCTTTAAGGAACATTGCCACACTTTCCGGTCTGTTTTGTATTCCCAAAAGAGTAAAGGACTCGGGCTTGCTATTTCTTTTCTTTCAGTCTTACTTCGTTTGTGTTCCTAGTGCCAAGCCAAATTCTAAGCATGTAATGAGGCTTAATGTTTGCCAAGTGTTGCCTGAGTCCTAATTGGTCTTATAATAAAAACCTGGAGTCAGACATTGGGGTAAAGCCTTAAAGATCAGAAAAGCAGAGGAACCAGCCACTTGAGAAACTTCTCACGACTACTGAATCCTCAGGACGAAAGGGGAAGATCCTGCCTCTCTCCACAAGTCCTCAGAGTAGAATGCTTCAGAGTCCTCAGCCCAAAGGGAGGGACCCCTGTCTCCTCCTGCCTTATAGTTCTTCCTCTGCCCAGTCATACCACTTCCTGTTTCAACCTTCCTAGTGCTAGGATTGAAGGCACATTTTCTTCCCAAGTAGAGGAGCAAAGGCTTGGGATCCCCAAGTGTGGGATTAAAGGTGTGTGCCACCACTGCCTGACCTCTATGGCTAACTCTGTGACTGGCTCTGCCCTCTGATCTTCAGGCAAGCTCTATTTGTTAGATTACAAATATTATATCACCACAGCCAAATCCATCCAAGTTAAAAAAAAAAAAAAAAAAAAAAAAAAAAAAAAAAAAAAAAAAAAAAAAAAAAAAAAAAAAAAAAAAAAAAAAAAAAAAAAAAAAAAAAAAAAAAAAAAAAAAAAAAACACTTAAGATTCATCAAACCCATTGGAAAATGTCTTTTTGTTTGACGGATTGAGTTAGGTGTTCCTTGAGGTAGTCATTTATCCTTGATGACAAAACACTTGATATCAGCGAAGTGTATGGGTGGGTGGGCATGTATTTTAGATCACAGTTTTCCAGGCTTTAGTGTGCAGTCCTTGGCTTCATAAATTCTGGGCCTATAATGTGTGGATATATGTTAGATATTTAATAAATCCTGGGATATCAGAGAGACCCACGCAGTCAAATCCTAGGCAGACAGCTCAGGAAATTCTTAAACCTTGAATACAAGGATAAACAGCTGAGTCAATCACACACACCTTTAATCCCAGCCAAGGGAAAGCCAGGAGTGGGACCAACATCCTTAATTTCATAACTCCAGAGACAGAACTTCTTCTGTTTTTGTGAGTTCAAGGCTACACGCCTTTAATCCTAATCTGGATGGGATAGGGTATATAAGGGCTGTAGAAACCAGGTAGGAACAGAAGCGACTGGCAGAAGAGATCAGGAGTGAGGCTGAGGAAGTTACAAGACAGCTGGGTGAGAATTGACTGTGGTGCTTCCTCTCTCTGATATTTCAGCCTTCCCCCAATGTTTGGCTCAGAGACTTCTTTACTTACAACCCAAATTCGTGCTACTATAATAGTGAGACATCATGGCGGTGGAAGCATGTGGCAGAGGCTATCCCTTTTTGTGGTGGAGAGGAAAGTGGGTGAGGGCTAGAACCAGGTAGAACCTCAAAAGACAAACACGCAGTGACTCACTTTCTCCAGCTAAGCTGTACCCCTTAAGGTTTCTACATTCCCCCAAACAATGCCATCAGTTGGGACCAAGTGTACAACAAAACATGAGCCTATGCAGGGGCATCTCAGCTTCAAAGCACAAGGGTGGTCCCTAGAACAGAGAGCAAAGACTGCCCAGAGAGAGTTCTATAGAGAAAGAACTTAAAGTGGACATGGGCCGCTCCGCAGCTGGAGTCTGTAAGGTCTCTGTGCTGATGCAGGGGAGTCTACAGCTAGACAGACAGAGGTAAGAACCCTTTTCTCAAATCCAAGAAGAGGAAACGCGGTCTCCAGACCAGCATTGCTGTTCACTGAAAACTCAAACGGTATTGAAGACCCCGTCTAGCAAAGCTGTCAAACGCAAGGTCTCCAGTAAGAGAATATGGCTTCTAAGAATAGCCTGAAGTTAGGCAACTGGATAGGGAAAACATTTTGGAGGCTTCTCAGTATCATCCTAGAGAGGACATGTCTACCCATCTGAGCTGTGAGTGATGCAGGAGGAGGCAGACTGGAGCTGTGTTTCCGTTTGACTAACTTCTTGAAACCCACCCTTAGTATGATTGCTTGAATTTCCTCTTCTCAGCTACCATAAAGGAGGAAGCTGCCCATCTACCACAGAATCCCTCTGGGTAATTTAAAACTCAGGATCTCATAGGAAGAACGGCTTTCCTGCCTGGAGAGTCCCACCAGACCCCATTTCCAAGTAGCAGGATGATCCTGAAGTGTCTGGAATTGCTTGGGAGAGAAGGGTTGGGTCAGCCCAGCCTGAATTTACATGTCCCACCTCATGTTCCTTTTCCTCACACAGATGCCCCTGGAGCCTGGGCAAAGTCTCAGGAGGAATCTTGTTCCGGGGTGTGCTCTTGGGCTCAGGGGAATGATCGCAGCTTGTTTGGAAGACGTCACTTTCTTTTAATCTTGCGGCAGAGAACCCATGTTCAAGGGCTCTGCCAGCTCCCATCACTTCCTAGTCTCTTCCCCTGCCTCCTGAATTTCAATTATTTCTAACCTTAGCAGTGACATCTTGCTTGCCCCAGGGGAGGAAGAATTTGTAGACAGTTTGCTGTAGATATTATTTCTCCTTTTGGTCTTAGCAACATTGTCCTCAAGCAGACTCTGACTGCATTGTCAGCTCTCTTGAGTTGAGGGCTTTCTCCAAAGGTTTCTTCTTCTTCTTTACTTGGCTCACAGGAAGGATGCTCCAATCCATCTTGTTCATGGCAAGGGAGCCAGTGGACATTGCTGAGGCCTGAGTTTTTGCCCTTCTGAAATTCCCATTAATCTTGCAGTATTTTTAAGACAAAATAAAACAAAACTTTGGAAATCCCAGGAGTGGGGAGATGTCTCACTGTGTCAGAGCACACTGCTGTATAAGCATGTAGACCTGAGTTCAAATCCCCAGAACCTGTGTAAAAAGCCATAGCCAAGCTTACTGGCTACCAGCCTAAATCCAGGTTCAATGAGAGATCCTGTCTCAAGGGAGTAGGGTGGAGCCTGACAGAGAAGAGCAGCCTCCTCTAGTCTCCAGATTTTCATGCACAGATGCACACACCTGCATATGCACATGTGTACCACACACACACACATGCATGCACTTACATACATGAATGCATATACAGGCTCACAAAAAGAAGGTCTCCTGGGATGCTTAAGTTGGTAACTGTCAGCTCTAACCTAAAGCGTATGGACTAGTCAGAGTCCTTCTTCCTAACACCCAGATATCAGCAGTGTTCTCACAGGAAGAGGGTGTTGGGAGGTGGTTGTCACTTGAGAGAGCCCAGTCCTGAGGAGAGCAGCCCAGATGGCTCGATAGGCCTCCTGTATCCTTGACAGGGCAAGCTCACTTCCACTTTCTGTCCTCTGGTTTGGAGCTGCTCTGAGAGAATGCCAGCATACAGTTCTCAAATCCAGCCTGTGATGCACTCAGCACATGTTCCACGTGGTCCTGCAGACTGGTACAAATAATGGGTGTAGTTGGTTAATTTTTACTCTGACTCTTAGACTCTTTGGTTTTCTGGGGGCCTACCACCCAGTTCCCAAATAAATGACACGGAGGTTTATTATTACTTATGAATGCTCTGCCTTAGCTTGTGTTGTTTTTACTAGCTTTTCTTAAATTATCCTGTCTACCTTTTGCCTCTGGGCTTTTTTTCTTTCTTACTTCTGTATATCTTACTTTTCCTCTTACCCTGTGGCTGGCTGTGTGGCTGTGTGGCTGTGTGGCTGGCTGTGTGGCTGTGTGGCTGTGTGGCTGTGTGGCTGGCTGTGTGGCTGTGTGGCTGGCTGTGTAGCTGTGTGACTGTGTGACTGTGTGGCTGTGTGGCTATGTAGCTGTGTGGCTATATGTCTGGCTGTGTGGCTATGTAACTGTGTGGCTGTGTAGTTGTGTGGCTATGTAGCTGTGTGGCTGTGCAGCTGTGTGGCTATGTGGCTGTGTGGCTATGTGGCTGTATGCCTGGCCTCTAAAGTCTTGCTCTCCTCCTCCTCCTCTTTCTCTTGCTCTTTCTTCTTTTCCTCCTAGATTTCTCCTTTTATTTATTCTCTCTGCCTGCCAGTCCCACCCATCCTTTCTCCTGCCTCCTTATGGACTGTTCAGCTCTTTATTTAGACCATCGGGTGTTTTAGATAGGCAAAATAGCCCAGCTTCACAGACTTAAACTTATGCAACAAAACTAAAAGTAACACACCTTAAAGTAATATTCTATAACACTTGAGTGTGGTTCCTCAGCTCTGCAGATGATGCTGGATGGCTGGTTCTGACTGTCCTGTTGCAGGGGCAAGACCATAGCATCCTTAAGCACTGTCATTGACAGGGCACACATTTCTGTGGCATTCATGAGCTCAGCCTCCAGCTTTAATTCACTCTCCTTAAATATTTCCCCTGTGTATTGTTAAAGGGACACAGACTAAGGCAATGCCTCTGTCTTTTGAAATCTTTTGGTAACTTAAGATCAGCCTGGAAGGTGGATGGGAATTTTGACAGAACTTCTCTGGGCAGAGTGAGATTACACATGCAAAGCAAAAAATACCAATCACATCTAACACTTCCCTAAATACCGACAGAGGAATACAGAAGTGCTGTGGTGAAACAACCCAGGTCTGCAGGTGACACAGTCATCTTCGTGGGCCAGATAACTTTCAGAAGAGTTTTGTGGGGGATATTTCTTTCCTTAGAGAGGAGAAGGGGTGTTATTATACTCAGGAGCTGAGATGAAAATACCAAGGGTAATCTTGCTGTACTTTGGTCTATACTTTATTAAAAAGCCGGAGTTGTAACTGGGGAGGTGGGCAGGTAGGAAAGGGTGCTTATGTTCAGGCATACAGACCTGAGTTTGGATCTCAGGACCCCTGTAAAAAACTGGGCATGATCGTGTGTGTGTGTGTGTGTGTGTGTGTGTGTGTGTGTGTGTGTGTGTGTGTGTGTACATGTGTGTGTGCGCACACATGCATGCAAGCACAAGCAGCCTGAGTTTTGAAAAAAGTGGGCGTTGTTCATTCCTGAATATATGAAAGGGACTGGGGAAAGGAGATTGATCTTAAACTTCTCCACCCCTTGGCCAATCCATCACATGGTTTTATTAATTCCATTTGCCAAATGCAATGTCATAATGGAAAGATGAGAATTTGGCCAGATCTCTGCTCCTAGTCCATGAGTCCTCTCACTAGGCTTCTTCTGGTCCAGCTTCTCATCTTCTCGCTTCCTCTAATCAAGGACTTAACCTCCCTCCAGCCTCTTCCCTTCCTGTTCATTATTTACACCACCATTAGGGACATTTTTCTAAGCTACAGTTATCACTTAGGCATTTTCCTCCAGTATTTCTCAGTGGTTGATGGTTTGAATCTGAAATGTCATGTTTTAGTGCTTAGTCCCTGGCCAGTGGCACCACTTTGGGAGGCAGTGGAGTCTTTAGGAGGTGGGTTTTAACTACTGGAAGTGGGTTCTAGAGCTGAGCCATCAAAGGTTGTATTTGGCCCCTGGTTCCTAACAATCTCTGTTTCCTGATATGAACAGCTGTTGTTGCATAGCCCTGCCCCGGTCTCTGCTGCTTCCATCATGATGGATGGAAACTCTGAAACTGTGAGCTCAAATAAATCATCGCTTCTTCAAGTTGTTTCAAGTTGTGGTCAAAGTAACAAACAATTGTTTATTCAGGATAATTGCCCTCTCTTCAAATGACTTTTAGAAAAGGTTTTTTTGTGGCTCTGTCCTTGTCCATTTCTTGAGTATCCTTTCTACCACCTTGCACTCCACTTTACCCAAACATGTCACATGGCTTCATGTCCTTAGGCCTGTGCACAGGCTGTTTCATTTCTTTCCAAATCCTATGGCATCCTGCCTTTTCAGCAAATCCCCATGCATCTTTTAAATGGGGATTCTAGGAGGCCTTCTCCAACCTCCTCCTTCATCATCAGCTGCAGCTATTATGCATTTATAATGCATTTATTGTGTTCCTCTATCACTGCCCTGTAACCAGCTCTTCCAAGTATGCTCCTCAGACAGATACCAACAGCTTTAGGGTGAGAATGACATTGATTCATTTTTATAACCGTAATCCCCAGTACAGGGCTAGAGGATCATAGATTGAAATAAACTGAGTCAAGTTTTCCAGGGTGCAAAACTCCCCAGACAAGTTCGCCTAGCCTCTCTGAGGGCGGGTTTGGGCATGGTTTATTTCGAAAGTTCCCAGAGATGCTATGGTTGAGGATTTAGGCTTGCAATGCTAATGGGTCCCCTGTTTTATTTCCCTGTGTTTAGCAAACCTGTTATTTTCCTGGCCTTCCTCTTCCTGCCTGTATATTGGCAGTTCTGCACTAGGAGATGTCTGAAGTCCGTTCCAGATTATTGAATCTCCGCCAGTTGCCACTATGTATTCCAAAGGAGTTATACCAGGCTACCTCTTCACAGGTGTGGAAAATGGACTGCAGTTTGCTCAGCCTCTTGCATTCTTCCTTGGGGTTCTTTCTCTTTCTTTCCTTTCTCACAAGGCTGGGGACTTTCTGCAAGCCAGCCTTGCCAGAAGCAGAGCAAGTAGCCAGCAGCTTCTGAGATGAAGGATTCAAGATTTCACACTGCTAAAATGGTGGTATTGTGCCCAGTGCCAGGGGTTGGGCCTGTTTCAGGTCCCTGGAGAAGATTTCATTCAGGAATGAATGGCTTTTCCATATTGCATTTACTTTTCAAAATATCATGTTACCCATTTGAGAACACATGTAGGGATATATAGTTAACACTCATTTTGTGAAAAACCAAATATAAACAGGCTGGGTTTCTAGTGTACTTTGCTGGCTGATCTGCTGGAGCGGGATCCTTTACTGCAGTGATTTTAGGCCTCCTTGTTGGGTGTGGGGAGATTCTCTGGTGCTCGATCATTGAAGATGTGAGCCTCTCCCAGCCCCTGAAAGCAGTTTTTGTCAAAGGCCATGTAATATGTTTCAGTCACAGGTGAATCCTTGTCATATGGTCAAGAGTAAAGGCCGGGTCCATGATGTCTCCATCTTCATTTGAAATAAATTGTACCAGCCTGTCTCTGCACTCAGTATGAATTTGATTCCTTGCAAATAAAAGCAGCTCTGACTTGGGCAGATACAGTCCATCATCCTGCCATCTGTTGTCCTGGTTTTCATATAGGGATGACGAAATGCTAGGGTTTTCTTGAAAGCCTGGCACTTTGGGAGCAGGAGAGAATACCCTGCTTTGAAAGGCTTTAAATTGGCTCTCTTGGTTCAAATGCCGTGAAATCCAGCCATAAGTCCTTATGGGTCCCCAGTTGCTAAGGTTTCTATTTCCCACTGTGTTGGATGCTGCATGGTAATTAGGGGAGTCAGCAGGATCCCCTTTTCTCTTCCAGTTATCTGCCATGTTGGGGGAGTTTTTTTACTTCCTTCTCCTGCTGCATGGTAGATCCCAGCCGATGTCAGGAATGGCTCCTCCTTCCAAGACTCTCATTGAGTTGGTCTAGAGTGGGTACAAGCTTTGAGAACCTTGCCAAGCTCCCTGGGAGATTCTACTGTGCAATCAGGGCTGTGAGCCACTGGGCAAAGCCCTGTGCAGCTTACTCTGTCCTTATTTGATGAAAATAATTCATAATCTTCTCTTATAAGCCTAGTTTTTCTTTCTTCCTTCCTTCCTTCCTTTCTTTCTTTCTTTTGAATCTGGTTTTTCAAATCCAACATTTATTGCACTGTTGTGGGTAACATTATGTGGTTCCATGAAGCATACATTCAAATCTGTTCCATCTAGAAATTATAATAACCTTTTTGCTTTAGTGATAAGCCATCACTGAGCAACTCAGGATAGCCCTGACCTCTTTTGTGCATGCATGTGTGTGTGTGTGTGTGTGTGTGTGTGTGTGTGTGTGTGGTTTTTCTAGATAAGGTTTCTCCGTGTAGCCCTGGCTGTCCTAGAACTAGCTCTGTAGACTAGGCTGGCCTTGAACTAAAGAGATCTTCCTGCCTCTGCATCCCAAGTGTTGGGATTAAAGGGGTGTGCTACTACATCCCCACAGACCTGTACCCTTGATCCTCCCGCTTCAGCCTCCCAAGTGTTTTGGAGATGGATATATATATATATATATATATATAAATAAAACCACCACACACAGTTAATTTATTTAGTTTTTTAAAACTAGTATTGGATTTTGTTCTCCAAAAACAACAGAATTCCTAAAAAAAACCCAAAACAACAACAAAAAAAAACCACTAATAATCTCCTTTAATCAAATTAAAACACCTCCTGTAACTGTTTGGTGAAATTGCTTTGGTATCCATCACAATTCGTATCTTAAAATTTTCCTAAAATCACATGTGTTAAAAACTCAGTTTTTATTTGGCACTTTTTGGGGATGATGGAGAGAGGTGGAGACTGGTGGGAGATCTTCAGGTCACTGGGACACATCCTTGATCTTGATATTGGGATCCCAGCTCATTTGTCTCTGTCACTTCCTGGCCATGATTTTGTTTGTTCTGCCACAAACTCCTTCTGGGATGAGCTGCCCCTTCTCAAGGCCAGCCATCAGCAGGTCCATTCTCCCTGGACTGGAACCTTCAACACTATGGTTCAAAATGAGTCTTTTTCTTCATAAATTGGTTGTCTCAGGCATTTGTCACAGTAACGGAAAGCTATCCAGCACTGGGTTAAAATGTGAACTAACTCTGCTCAAGAAACTCTACTATGGGAATTCATCCTGAAGATAACAGTGTGTGCATCAAGAGGATGCCATAAGAACATTGCATTTCCCATGGAAATACTGGAAACTAATAACATGCTAACATAAATGTATCTTAGAACATTATATGTGATTTAAAAGTATGATGCAGTTGGTTTTTAAATAGATGTGGGGAAGAGTTTATAAAACACTAAGTAGAAAAAAATCAGGTCATAAAGAAATATGTACAGTATGACTATATTTTGAACCAAAAGAGATCTTATGTCCTTTAGAGGGAAGAGAAAGCCCGTGGCTGGGAAGTATGCCAGCAGAATCTGGACCAAGGGGACCACAGGTAATTTTACGGCTTTGCTTTGCCTAAGGAAGAAGCTATAAAAGGAGATCCTGGATGATTTTTGAAGGCTGGCCAATTTCAGGACTCTCCTAGAGAATTTTCCAGGGACAGCCAAATTAGAAACATTTGATGTAGTTCAATCAGGGAGAGCTGGGCTCTCTCTCAGAACCATAACATTGTTCTTGCTAGATTGGAGGCAGCTGGCTCACTCATCTCTCTGAAGCGTTGATGTGTGATCACAGGCTGCCTTGAGATGGGGAGAAGGATGGCTGTGGAAAGCCTGGCTGTGGAATTTCAGCACAGAAAGAAGGCTTCAGGATGGAGATGAGGGCAGGTGGCCTGGGGGGCGGGGGGAGGCTCATCTTGAGGGTGAAAGTATTCCAATCCTTCAAGTTCTCTTTTTAAACAGTAAAGCTTTACATTTTACGTGAGGCTGTAAAAACATCAGTTATTCATGTTGAACACTGTGCTTTACAGGTGATATTAAAAGGGAACAATGGAAGAGAGGTTCAGTGGGGAGAAAAAGGAGAGGGTGGTGTGGGATAATTAATACTAAGGACATTAGAAAAATCTGTATGAAAACCTACTCTTCTATAGGCTTCCTACAAATACATGTGTATAAGGTTATTTTTTTCTGAAGATATAAATAAATGAATTTCATTTGAATAACCCTACACAGGGGATAATGTATCTCCCAGAAGTGGTAGGGTACCAATTAAAAAGCACAGTATCAGGATACCTTGCCTTACATTTTTGGTCAAGGGTATCCCAGAGACGCACCCCCCCCCCAAATACAGTCTATCTACATTGCTTTTAATTGACCACTAGAACTTGATGGTAAGAACTTATTACTTATTACTTTGGTCAGAGGACACAGAGAAATCAAGTTGGACCTGACCAAGAAGCATCCTTCCTGTTGGTTAGTTTTCACAGCTCTGGAAGGTGTTGTGCAGGCTGTTGAAGAAAAAAAAATTATTAATAGTTTTACCCACCCATAAACTTTGTGAGCTACCCAAATCCCTAAATAACATGATATGTTAATGGATGCAATTGCAGCATCAACGTTATTGGGGAACTCCATCTCTGGAGTCAGTTCTTCTTATGATGTCAGTTGAACTCAGGCTGCCATGTTTTGAAACTTGACTGGTCTGCTTACAAGTGGCTGTCTCTAGTAAACAGATAGCATTGTGGCCATTCTACCTGCTTATGATCTGTTAATTGTTGCCATTGAACCTGCACTTTGTGCTCTTTGACCTCCCAACTCTGGAAAGGACTAGCTGGCTCTACTCTGACCCTTTTTACTCATTATACTTGGACTTCAGTTGCATGCTCAGCTGGCACAGGTCTTGCAGGAGCCCTCTCTGCTTCCTAATGAGTAGGAATTGTATAGCATCTTCACCTCAGATGCCTTTTTATGCTGCTCAGCCAAGAAAGGTTCTCAAGACTCAGCTTAAAAGCCATGTTGTCAAAGAGATGCTTTCTAGTGTCTACAGGAAGAATTAGCCACACCTTTCTCTGGGCCTTCCTGGTACTGTATGCACTTGTGGAAAACTGCCCTAATCATGTTATTGACTTGTACATCCCTCCTCCCTTGGGGTCAGGGATTTATCTTAGTAGACTTGTAGCTGTGCCTGATGTTCAGTGAGTGCTTCCTAAATGTTTGCACACCAAACAAAGGATCTCTAACTACTACTTGCTCTCAGGTTTATATTCTGGCTCCTAAATGCTGTTACCCTAGGTGATGCCAGCTGCAAATAGCACCATTAAGTTAGAAATGTGCAAATCTCATTAGGGTGTGGTTCTTCCTTCCTGTGCTATGCCACAAGACATGTTAGGTGCATTCATAGCTTGTGGATTGTGGTCCCCTGATTATTTTACATGCTGCTCACTTTGACATTTCTGGACAATATCACCTGACCCTAGCAATTAGCTTTCTTAGGGTTGTGCCCTTTGAGTAGTTCCCATGATGATAATTACCACAAATCCCTTGGCAACTTATTATAACTACAAACAAGAGGAAGTATTTTAAAACATGCATCAGTATGCATCCTTAAGATCAAAGACCTGATCCTTATAGACAAAGAACGTGACCCTTATATTCACAGCCAGTTTTGACTTATAACTTATCTCACTAATAGTTGACAGTAGAAAGCTAGATTATTTTGCCCAAGGGTTTTCTTTTCTACCTGTGCCTAAGGAACTTATTATAGAAGTTTTTCTATGACCTGGTCCCACAACATGGCCTCTGAGGGCACTGCACAGCTATAAGTGAGTTCTAGAGAATGTACAGAGTCACAAAGGTGGAGGAGGGGCAAATACATAGAAGAGACCTAGCTAGGTCCTAATCTAAGATACAATTTCTAGACATGAGATAAAACAGAAGCTGTGACCAGAATTAGCCTGTAGCAGACAATGGTTGGCCTAAGGACTAACCATGGCTTAGAGACTAAGGTGCTTATCATTGCTTAGCAGTAACCATGGCAATGGCACACAGACTGAATTTTGATGGCACTTCTGTGTTTTATGGGCACTATTAAAAACCTTGTTCATAGGCAAAGAAAATGAGGCTGAACATTTTGATAAAGATTATACAAAGAAGGGATTTTTTTTTAGGCTGCCATCTAGACATAAGATCTAACATTTTGTTTCTAACATTGGATTCTATTTCCTGTGGAGCAGGCAAAAATGCTTGCTAGATTGTAATGGTCAAGGTCATGATTTGTATGCACAGCTAGTTCATTTAGGGAGAAAGGGATCTCATGTTTCATTTTTATCCCTATATATTGTTAAATATGCACTTCTACAAAATAGAAGCATTGATGATTTAGGGAGGTACACCTGATTAAACACCTCCTGTATGACAGGCTCTGTACTTGGTGGTGAGAATACAGTATTGGTGTCATTAAACCCAGAATATAATTGCAGAACAAACATAAAAACAATGACATGACTTCAGTAGAGCTGCACAGTCATTAATGAAGCCATATCTAACTCAGGATGGGGACTGGGGTCAGCAAAATTCCCAGAAATCTCTTAGTCACATAGATCTTGAAAACTAGTTATAAGTCAGTAGTGGGAAAAGATTTCGGAAGTGACTCGTCTAAAACAAGATGGCAGCCTCCATCTTTTGACATACTGAGACAGGACAGAGGAATTCCCATTTTCCTAGATGGGGCTGATAGCTAGAACCCCAGAACAAGACACCAACCCTTGCTTGTTCTCATCAGTTATGGTAGTTTCCTTTGATGGGGCCGACATCTCCACCTCCATCAAAGGCTATAGGAGAAATCATCCTGAGAGATTCCTTCTGAGGACTGATCGTGAGAGGGAGAGAGTGGAGCGGAGGTTCTTTCTCTAATAATGAAGTAGGTAGGAGTTGTTGGTGACTAAGTTCCTACCGTAGGAGAAAGTTAGACTTCAGAGAGCGGGAACTTGACCTTTTGTAGGGAGAAGCAGAAATTGGCCGAGACCAGGCTCCTGGTTCAGTTGTGTCTGAAGAACAACTCTATTTCAGCCTTCCTCGAGATGAGAATCTTTGTTATTCCTTTGGCTTTGTGCCTCTGATGTCTGTATGACACCATCTCAGCTGAAGCTTGTTTTTGTGTGGTCCTGATTCATCAGCTCCCTCACAAGTCCTTTGAAGAGGAACTGGATCTTAGTTTCAAAAGAAGAGTGGTCTATGGGAGGTAAGAGATGCCCACTAGGTGTTAAGTCCATCTCTACATGGGCAACCATGCATAAAGACTCAGAGAGATCAAAAGGGAACCCTGTCACCAGAAACAGATGTTTGTGCATGGTCTGTTAGAAGCTATTTTTCAAGAGGTGTATCTACCGCATTCAACGGTCTTTGTAGCCTGATTGGAAAAATGGATTGGACATTTCTGGTTCTCCATGTTGTAACTGGATATTTGAAGGGAAGTGGAATTAATTCACAGTCAAAAGCTCAGAAAACTATTCTTTAGTTGTAACATTGAATTATCTTCTATTCTTGTCCAACTTTCTATGTGGAAACTAGAACTTGCTTCTCTCTCTCTCTCTCTCTCTCTCTCTCTCTCTCTCTCTCTCTCTGTGTGTGTGTGTGTGTGAGTGTGTGAGTGAGAGAGAGTGAGAGAGAGAGAGAGACAGACAGACAGACAGACAGACATTCTTATGTTGAGGCATATCTTGAAAGGAGTTCTAGGTCCAGCACAAGCCCAGTGCTAAATGTCAAAAGCAAAAAACAGAAATGACCAATATTCTCCCAGGATGTAAGAATAAGACACAAAGCCCAGAGGATCACAAGTAGACTAAATACTCAAATGACATAAAGTCAGAGCCAGGGAAACCAAAGGCTGGGCACTGTAAGACAGTGGCTCCCTATGGGATTGGCATACACAACACTTGCTTATATTTGTCTGACCTGAGCCTGTCTGGGGAGTAATTTGAGATTAACCTTCTTCCTGGTAGATAACTGCAGCCCCTATTCAATGATTTGCTTTCCTAGTCTCTGCTGAACTGTGGCATAGACCCAGTATTCACACACACAGAACCAAAGAGGAGGGCACCAGGTTAGATCAGGTAGATTCTTTTTTTTTTTTAAATTGTTTATTTATTATTAAGCATACAGTATACAGAAGAGGGCACCAGATGTCATTATAGATGGTTGTGAGCCACCATGTGGTTGCTGGGAATTGAACTCAGGACCTTGGGAAGAACAGTCAGTGTTCTTAACCTCTGAGTCATCTCTCCAGCCCCGATCAGGTAGATTCTTATTCAAACCTCCAGTTCCAGCAATTCCTCTTTCTTGGCTTGTCCACGGAAGCCACACTGCCATGGAATGGAACGTGACCCACTCCTGGTCTAGTCCAGTCAATTTCCATTGGAGCAACAGGTAGAGGATTTCATACAGCATCTTTATTTATCCAAACATTTGGCGAATGTGGATAAAGATGACAAGCATTATCTGGGCTCTCTGTGGAGACTTACCAAGACGAAAATAGACGTGGTTGCCCCAGAACCTGTTTTTTTTTTTTTTCTTTTCCTCTACTCGCTGTCTGAAACTCACTAACAAAGCTGGCTGAATAAATAGAGCTTCTCTCCGGAGCTCACTGACAAGCATAGTATCTGAATGTCTGTCTCTTCTCATAGATGGGGAAAAAAAGTTCCTCGTCTAAGTATAGAATTCTCTTTTCCTTTTTGGCGCTGGAGAGATTAAAGTGAGGGCCTCACACATGCTAAACACACAAGTGTTCTCCCACTGAGCTACAGCCCCAGCCCTCTAGAAATAGTTGTTGAATCAACAAACCCTGGGGCTCCGTGTTCCTCCCCTGTAGAGTACTGAGGAGGGAAAGAATCTGTAGGTTGAATTCAAACAGTGATGAACCATGCTGGCCTTTGGGAAAAGTGACCATCAAAGAAAGGTCAAAGTGTGCTAGCAGAGAGGAAGAACTAACTCAGAGAACACTTGCTTGCTTTCCCTGGTTCAAATCGTAGCGTTTTTAGTTTGTTCCTGACTGCAGAGGTAGCCATTTATAAGTTGAATCAGAGAGACGATTGGACCCCTTCTTGCAAGGTCAGGTTTTTGCTTTGCCTGGAGATTATGAGATAGGATTTTGTTCATGTGGGTGTGCGCAGTGGAGAACGCAGTAGAGACAGTGGCTGACTTCTTTCTCTCAGTTACGGAGAAATACTGCCTGGCTGGAGGTCGCAGAAATCCACTCTAAGGATGTGGTGTTGCTTGGTACTCAGGCCACGGTACCCACAGAGGTGCCTCCGATCTCACAGATTCAGACACTTATCCAGCTGAGAGCATCATCTGTGGATCTCTAATGAACAGATCCAGGGTCTGAGTTCTAGGGATGAGATGACATCAAAGCAGGTATTGGTAGTCACAAATCTTGTTCTCTACTCCTTCCCTGTCGTCTGCTTGGAAATCAGAGAGCTTGACTGCAGCCTCATGCTGTGAAACCACCTCTCCCCAGAGAGCTAAATGAAAAGGTAATTCCCTACCCTCTCCAGACTTCTTGGCCAAGTGGGCCAACATTCTTTTCTTCAGATTGTCCATCTTTGGTGCTGGAATCCTGAAATCTCTTTAAAGGTATGCCCGTGGTGTTAATAACTCTTTTAGTACATCTTTCCTCCTGACTGTCAGTCTCAGTGACCTTCTTGAACCTGTGTCTGAGACCTTTCATCCATCTCTCATCTCCTTCTGTCTAAAGCAAGATGTGACTCTAGTGGCAAGGAATGACTCAGTCTCCGGAAGGTCACACTCCTACCTAGCAACAGTACGGCATGGCTGCTACGCAGATCTTGCCACCCACTGGATCACTTCAGCATCCTTGTTATTATTCTTTAGGGCTCCTCATCTGCTGCAGGTTTACTTATGCAGGTTTTATTTCCAACTTTCTTCAACATCATGACCTTCTTCCCCTGCAGGGTCAACCTTCAGATCCTATCTGCAGAAGTCTCTTGCTCAGCTACAGCATACATGTAGGGGAGGGACACTCTTATGATCTCATCTTCTATTACACCACTATCTCTGAGCCTATTTTACCTATGATATGTGCTCCCTTAGGGCAGAAGCTCGGTCTTAATTCATTTTTGGATTTCCAAACACAGCAGTATTAATAATTAGTGAGTGAGTGCGTGTGTGGATGAGTGAGACTCAGAAATAGCATTAGCTCTGAAAGGCATCAATAGGTACAGTAGGTGGGTGTGATAGAATATAACTATAACTTCATTTATGAAACTGTCTCAGAGAGACAGAGAGAAAGAGAGGAAGGAAGAGTCAGAGAGGGGGGAGGGAGATACAGAGAGAGGGAGGATGAATGGAGAGAGAGAGAGATTTTTAAAAGCATACCAGGTCTCTGTCAATGTCTTATCTCTCTTTTGGTCTCCTCTTTGATTCCCCCAAGGACTCATCCATGGTGTCCCCTCTAATCCATCCCAACTCCTCCTTATGTAGGCCAGGAATGGCTTATGCACCTGGGTTGACCAGCAGGATCACTTGGGAAGTGGCAGAAGAATACTAATGTCTATACTTCACTCCAGACCAATGGAACTGGTATGTAGCTGAGCTAACTTTCATCCCAGGGCCCAAACACTTCCATATCTCAGAGGCAACAGACTTTTTGACAATATCATTTGCTATTTACAGTTCTTACAATCTACAAGAGACTCGCAAAGTCCTCAGGAGAGTAATAAAAAGCAGGCAAGAAGTGAACATAAATCTTTATGTTTTGGATAAGAGTTTTATCTGCTGGTCTGGCCTGGGCAAAAGCTGTATTGGGAATATCTCCCAGAGAGTATCAGATGTACTTCTCTGCCTTGGGACTTCGGTCTTGTAATCAATGGTTGCCTAATCTTCCCTGAGCCTTTGGTCATCGTGTTCCAACTCATGACCAGCAAGTTCACAGACGTTTACTTTGGACTTAGTACTCTAAGGGGCCCAGCTTAGCCACCATCCTTGTCAAACTCAGACAGTCCCTAGTTAATTGGCACTAGTATCCTCCCAGGAGGCCAAGCTGTGATTGTCCAAAGGCCTGTACCAACTTCAGAGGTCAGCTGGATAATTGCATCATGACCAGAGCCAGGCAGCCATGCCCTGGGGCTGGGCCCACTGCCTTCTGAGTACAGAGAGTAATTCAGTTTTGACTTTTCCATTGCTGTATTGGCTGTAAGAATGCAGCAATTTCTACTTGAAAATTTACTCATTAGCCCTGTCATTCTCCAATTTTCTTTCTCCAACTACCTCTGGAAGGAAGCCAGAGACTACATTAAAAACCCTTAACCTTACTTGAGGCTTTTGGTCATTTTAATGGGACTGCTAAGATTGGGTTCTGCCAAAAGAAGAGAAGACAAAAAAGCAGTTTCTTGTTATTCTTCAGCATGATTGCATATGGAAGGACACAGACATCATGGGTCAGACATATTCTCAGTGCCAGTCACCTATTCACACCACCTGCAGAGTTTTAAAAAAGAACCAATGGCTAGGTGGACTCGTTCAATCCTATTTCCAGAGGCAAGACTCAGCCACTGTTTTCTCATGAGCTAATTAATGTGTAGTCAAGGTTGCAAACCATTCATTAGTTAAAATTCCTTTGCTTTTATGTAATACAATTGGGAGTGAGGTGCTTAGGAGTAATTCTGAGCTGAATCAAAGCTGAGATGCTTTGATGTCCAGGGTATCTGATAAACCAGAACAGGTAAAGCTTGGCCAGAAATGTTGGGTATTTTTCATTCCAGAAGAACTCTTCAGACCACTTATCTGCCATCTCACCTTCTTCTGATTCTACTTTTTGCATTCTAAAGGAAAAACCCTCAGAGAGTCTAGATTATTCTTTGGGTGCCCCAAGTCTTATTTTACCCATCTAA
The DNA here is from genome assembly GCA_004025045.1 of Sigmodon hispidus. Lineage (NCBI taxonomy): Eukaryota > Metazoa > Chordata > Mammalia > Rodentia > Cricetidae > Sigmodon > Sigmodon hispidus. The sequence goes on from PVIH01001644.1 coordinate 165,490, forward strand.
TAGATGAGCTAGAGCAGAGGATGCCCTGTTCTGAGCCATCTGGCAAGTGGCTGTGCCTAGGATTCCATTTTTGGTCTTCAGGGGTGGCCATATACTTACTCAGCTCTGTTTTGAAGCTAGAAGTTGGGATCTAGTACCTTAGCAAGTGTAATGGAAAGGAAAGTAATGTCTGGGTGTTTTCTTGATTCCTACTCTGGGTCATTGTGGTGAGATGGGGCAGGGCAGGGGATGAAGAACACCAGGCCAGGACTAGAGTAAGCAAAAGACGTAATCGGTAAGGTTCAGGAGCTCGCTCCTCAACACACTGTGTTCTTGTTTCTGCCTCACAGGCTCTGAGGCATGAAAGGGTGTCAGGTTCTACCTTAGTTGAAAACCCAAATCTAGAGTTGATTCAAGTTAAATAAAGTATGGGATCACATAAAAAAATTTTAAGTGTGTGTGTGTGTGCATGCATGTATCTGAAAGTATTACAGGTGCACATAGCCATCTGTGTCTGTAAAGGCTGAAGGACGATACCCAGTGTCAGACTCAGGAAGTCTGTCCATCTTCTTTGAGACAATGCCTCTTATTGACTCAACTCTCAATCATTAGGATTGATTGGCTAGTGAATCCCAGGGACCCACTTGTCTTCCATTCCAGCCCCCACATTGAGATTACAAATGTGAGTCAACTGTGGGCTACCACACCCCACACTTTTATGTGGGTACTGGGGACCAAATTCAGGTCCTCCTGCTTGCAAAGAAAATGCTTCACCAATTGAGCCATCTGTAAGTGAGTGTTAGAACTCTGGGGAGGGAAAGTATCCTGCCTATTAGGGAAGTCGGGCTATACCTGAAGCTGGGGTGCAGCGGGGGATGGTCTCCCGCGGGCTGTAGTAATCCTGCTCCATTCCCACAGAGTCACAGCTGAGTGTGCCCCCCCGGGGGCGGGGCTTCCCAGAAGAGCTCTGTTTCTTCTTCTCTCTGGCCCAAGATATTACTTCCTTTACTTCCCTCTGCTAAAGGGAAAAGCCCTGCAGAAATGTAGCAGTCTCTTCTGGCTCCAGGGAAAAGTTGTAACTTTTTCTGCTCCACCTTGCTCAGTCCCCTAAGGGAGGTCTCCGTGCAAGGTTTATCTGATCTGTTCTGCTCAGCCTTGTTCAGTCCCCTAAGGGATGTCTCAGCAAGGTTCTTCTGTTCTGTTAAGCCTTGCTCAGTCCAACTAAGGGGATGTCTTTGCAAGGTTGTTCTGCTCAGTCCACTAAGGGACATCTCAGCAAGTTTTTCTCTGTGCCGGCCAATAAAGATCTTCACCCAAGACTCTTGAGAAAGATTTATTTGGGAAGGAGGAGTTCAGGAGGGTGGCTGCCTCTACCAGGGTGGGAAAGAACAGCCAGCAACTGAACAGGTAGAGAGGAGTTTGTTTATATAGGGGCTCTTAGGGGTCGTGTTTCTCCAGGGCTACTCAGGGTTGGTTAGTTACTCCTGCTTAGGCATTGGCTAGTTTCGTTGGTCAGGGGCCGAGATGGCTGATTTCAGGGTCAAACTGTGTTTCTTTCACTGGTCCTTGTTAGCTTTTCGACTCTAATTTTAAGCCAGGGTTTATTTCTTTTACTGGTTCTGATTCGAGGGACGAAGTATGTTCCTTTGGTACCACTTTCCAGAGTCAGGGCATGTTTCTTTGGTTCTGAGTTAAGGGATAAAGCGTTTCTTTCACTGGCTTGGGCCCCAGATCCAGGCTGTTTCTTCCACTGGCTCTGGTTTTGAAGCCAGGGTGGATTTCTTTGAATAGCTCCTTTCCTCACACCATTCGTGGATTGTCGAATGATCAGAAGCACCAGTCCTTGGAGCCATCTTTTCTGGATCTGGAGTAAAAAATGAGAAAGGAAAGAAAGTGACATCATAAAAGGAGCCTCTCCAGCCTGGTAATGGCGTCACAGGCTTGTAACCGAGCATTTGAGAGAATAAGGCAGAAGAATCAGAGGTTCAAGATCATCTTTGATACATAGTAGGTTCAACAGTCAGAGGAGCCTAGATACTGAGACTTGTCAAAAATGAATAAATAAAAAAAATGTTTACACCTCAACCGGTTGAGAAACGAGTTAGTTGTAAAAGTTTTGAAAATATAACGAAGAATCATTTAAAAAAATCACTCATCAGCTTTTGAGATGAGGCAGATGACTAATATCTTGGAATAGTTTATTTACATGAAAATGAGGTGATGGTGAATATGAAATTTTGTGTCCAGTGTTCCCACTTATTGTGAGTTTTGCACTAAATACTGTGAAAGCCCTGAGTTGAGCGGTTACATAATATTTTACCATATACTTATCCTATACTTTATGTTGCTGCTTCTTTGTATCATGAGATGTTTTTCTTTTGGAAATTTAATAAATATGTCTTTGACTAAATGCCACTACTTCTGAGAGAGAGAGAGAGAGAGAGAGAGAGAGAGAGAGAGAGAGAGAGAGAGAGAGATTATTCTGCAGATAACTGAGGACTAAAATCCACCCACACATAATGTTTGGAAAAGTCTCATTTGTTTTCTTAGAAAGGTCTGGAGACTAACAAATGCCTACCACTTCCTTCTATTCATTTTGAGTGTTTTGGTCTAAAGATTTCATAATTCCATCCCCACCCTGGCTATTCCCTTGGGTTATAAGAAAAAGGAAAATGTTTTTTTCTTTATTTATTTTTAAGACCAGGAATTTATGTATTTTTGGCATATTCCTGCCTCCCCACTGTGTATGCTTAAGGTTCTTCATAAATAAATACTATAAACATAGATGTTGTGGGAGAGGGATCTTGCTGGCTGCTTCTCTGTGGCCCAGTAACAGTTTTGTTTTGATGTTTAACAATTGAGGCTGATTTGGGATTTAAAATACATGAAACATACACAGACACAGACAGAGATACACTCACACACACAGACAGACACACAGACACACACACACAGACACAGACAGACACACACACAGAAACACACAGACAGAGACATATACACACACAAACACACACACATAGACAGACAGACACACATAGATATACAGACAGACAGACACACACACACAGACACACACAGACACACAGACAGACACACACATATAGACAGACACACACACACAGACACACACACATAGACAGACACACATAGACACACAGACAGACAGACACACACACAGAGACACACACAGAAACACACAGACACACAGACAGACACACATACAGAGACACAGAAACACACAGACACACAGACAGACACACACACAGAGACACACACACATAGACAGACAGACACACACACAGACACACACACATAGACATACAGACACACATAGACACACAGACAGACACACACACAGAGACACACACAGAAACACACAGACAGACAGACATACACACAGACAGACACACACAGACACAGACAGACACACAGACACACAGAGACACACAGACAGACACACACACATAGACACAGAGACACACACACAGACACACAGACACACACACACACATAGACACACAGACAGACAGACAGACAGACAGACACACAGACACACAGACACACAGACACACACACACACACACACTACCCCTTTGGCAAACTTGCCGGGAAGATGGTAAAAGTAAAAAAGGAAAAGAGCAGATTGAAAGAGAAGTCCTAAGGGACCTGACACACAGTCTCCGAGGGACAGGTTAAAATACGAGTTTAGATTTGGTAGCTCTCAGGAGGACCTGAGGGTCTGCATTTCCAAGAATGTTCAGATATGGTGCTGCTCTTGGGCCTCATGTGAGAAGCAGAGCCCTAACCTGAGTCACAGCTTTTTAGCAATAGCGCAAAGACACCTTCCACTCTACATTTTGTTATCTCCCATGCCCTCTTGAATTGAAGATGGTTTTTGCTTTGTGTGTGAGATGAAGATAGCTTTACTGTGCTTTACTTTACATGTGCAGGCTCGATGACCATGGAGGTTAGGAAAGGGTGTCAGATCTCCTGGACTTCCAGATGATTGGGAGCCAACATGTGGGTGCTAGGAACCAAGCTGGGTCCTTTCCAAGAGCAACAAGTGTTTTCCCACTGAGCCATCTCTGCAGCCCTGATTTTTATGGTCTCTTCATCTCATTTCCAGCCTTTTCATAGTTTCCATGACGTATCCAATCAGTTCTCACCTCCTCACTCTACCCAAACAAGTTTTATTTCTTAAAAGACTACAATGCAGCCTTGACAGGAGAAAAACACCTCCAACGTCTCTTCTGGTTCTTTCCAGGAGCAAAGCCACAAATGAGATCGCCCAAAGGTGGATCCTTCCAGGTACACTGGATTTACCACTTCTGCTCAGCACTTCACCCTGTGAAGAATTGTTCCCCACAAGTAATGCTTCCCAGGCAGTCGGCAGGCACCTTGGCATTCTTCCTCCGGTTCAGTTTCTGTGGTTGTTGCTGTGCTAACTGGGAATTTTCAGGCTAGCAGTCTGTGATAGCTTGTGAAGTTCCCTGTGAATGAGACTAATTCTTAAGGCTGCCCAGCAGCTGCAACTGAGGAGCTCACAAGATTTACATACATCCAAATGTTTACTTCTTTGGCCTAAAAACAGTTATTTGGGCGTGAATCACTGACCACATTCTGGAATGCTTATCATCATCCCTCCAAACCTACTGAGGACCCATAAATAGTGATTAAAGCCAAAGGAGTTGAAGTAAACTTTTTCAGCTCCCAGATTTTGCTTAACTTAGCTTAAAACTGATTAGCAAGGATATCATTAAGTTATTCCATTAAAAAAAAAAAAAGATACTGATCAATAGAGTACTGGCCTAACATGCAAGGATCTGGGCTTGTGCTTCAGTACTGGGAAAGAAAAAGATAAAACACTAATAAAGAAAAACCAAGCTTATATCTCATTCTCTCAAATGAAGCTTTTAATTAACTCTTGTTTGCACAAATTGACTGTGCAATGGTAAGTAGTACTTATGATGAGCCCGAAGCATTTGCTCAGATGCCTTCTGAGTCATCAAAGAGAGCCATGGTTTTCTGCTTTGTACTCTTTGGTGTTAAATATATTTCAACTTAATTATTGGGAAGTTAGTTTTCTAAGCCTGCTATGCCTTGATTACATTCCAATTTACCTACAATTTTAAATGAGAAAGTTTTATAGTCCAGAGTTCAAAGTCCAGGTGAGGTCCCTTGCCCGTGGAAAGTAGGAAACAGACAAGATAGAGCAAGAAGCCAGGCCTTCAGGTTTCTTTGATGGCAATTTGTTACCTGATGAACTAGAACACCTACTTCTCTTACAACCACCAAAATGTAAGGTTGGCTGAACGTTATCCTAGGTCTAACTGTGACAACCGATGGTGGAGGCGTAGAGGCACACCCTGTTTTCATATCCAAAACACATATGGACGTGGTCCTTTAATTTATCTGGGGGATAATAGTCATCATTCACTTTTATTCTCACACTTTTTGTGAGTCAGTTCACAAAAAGAAAATGGCTTGTAATAGAGTCATGGCCAGTTTCGATTTGATTTAATTCAACAGACGTTGGGTGGTACCTGTCTGTATTTATGCATAGTTCTGGGCATTGGAACTAAAGGGGAAAATAAGACATGGGCATCTCTACCTGGGGTAATTTATATTTGTTAAATGTGCTTGAGACTGGCACCAGGGAAGAGACAGTCAAGTGGAGGAGGCAGCGTGGTGGAGCAGAAATGACTGATTCTTCAGGAGCAAAGGGTGATTCCCCAGGCATATGAAGAGGAGGGATCATCTCAGAGCAAAGGACTCTGAGAAGTTGGGTTAGGGTTAGGGCTGACAGTCCAGCAGTGGTGTTAGGAGACAGGCTCCAATCAAGCCCATTTGTCATGACAACGAGCAGTGGACAGCAGTGCTTACCCATTCAGAAGAATTTTAAGTATGAGAGTAGCTTAGAGCATAGTACTTGGCATTTTGCCTGACCTTCTTCTGGAACTGGTTATCCCAGCTCTTGGATAAGAAATCTTTTCTGCCATTTAGGTTACTAATCAGCCAGCTTCATCAAAGTCCCTTAGAGCCATCCCAGTCAGGTTTACACATGGTCTCACCATATAGATAGTATGACTCAAGGTCTCAAGTCATACTATGTATTTACGATGACTTTGTGTAACATGGTGGACCTCAACCTTTCTAATGCTGTGACCCCCTAATACGGTTCCTCATGTTGTAATGACCCCTGCAATCATAAAATTACTTTTGTTGCTACTTCATAATTATAATTTGCTACTGTTCGAATCATAATGTGAATATATGTGTTTTCTGGTATCTTAGGCAGCCCCTGTAAAAAGGTTATTTGACCCAAAGGGGTCTTGACCCACAGGTTAAGGGGAGCTCAGCTATCACTCATGTTACCATCTCCTTCCTGTTTGCAAGCTGATAAATGAGTAACAGAACAACTGTTTTGTTTTAATACCTGATTTGTGCTTATTTGGGGATAACTTAGTGGATGAGTTAGGTTCTCCAGGTGAACAGAAAGAACCATCAGTGTGTGTGTATGTGTGTGTGTGTGTGTGTGTGTGTAAGTAAAGAGACAAAAGGAATCAGCTCATATGATTAGAGAGGTGGAAGAATACCAAGATCTGCAGAGTGTTTCAGTCAGATGATCACCCTGAAGAGCTAGCTGAGGGTGTAGGTTCAGTTCAAATTCAAAGGCCTGAGAACTGGGTCTGCTGATGGTGTAGTTCCATGCTGAAGCTCTGTGGGTTTGAGACCCAACAAAACCCCAGTTAATGTCTCAGTTGAAGGCACTTGGACAGGAGGAATTCTCCCTTTTACTCCAGGGTCACCCTTCTCTTCAGTCTTCATCTGATCGGATGGAGCCAAAGACACATTAGGTAGGGGGCTCTGCTTTATTCTGCCTACTGGTTCAATGTTAAACTCTTCATAAAACACTCTCACCAAAGCATTAATAATAACCTTTACTGTCTTCTTTAAGATACGTAGGGTCTCTCTATAGGCAGATCAATTTTCACCAGGACCATCTGACCCTGGGCACAAACTCTTCAGTTATCTCTCAACTACAAGGGAGGTTCCATGTACAACTCAAGCTTGGCTTTTCACTGCCTCAAGGATTGTACAGAACAAGCCATCAGGGCTTGGGAATCTTTTTTTCCCATTCTGAAGAGTGTTGTGTGAATCCTAATTGGTCTTAATAATAAAAACCGGAAGCCAGATATTGGGGTAGATGCTGAAAGATCAGAGAGACAAAGAAGCCAGCCACAGACACCTCTTACCTCACCAACTCCTTAGCTGAAATGGCTGAGCTCCTGTCTCCACCCCGCCTTATCACTTCCTCTCTCTGTCCAGCCATATCACTTCCTGTTTCTTCTTCCCAAGTGCTGGGATTAAAGGTGTGTGCCACCACTGCCTGGCAACTATGGTTAATTGTGGCTAGCCCTGTCCTCTGAACTCCAGACAAGCTTTATTTGTTAGAGCACAAAATATCACCACAGAAGAGCGTTTCTTCCTATTGCCATGAGTCCACACAGCTATTGTCTTACACTTACTGTTGACGCTTTCTGATTGACACAAGCATTTTCAGATGTGACATCACGAATCTGATAACAGAGTAGAGAAATAAGTAGGGGTGAAACACATGTAGATGAGGGAACAGAGGTCAAGTAACTCTACTCAGGTCTAATCCTGAGGGAGCATAAAGAGTCTCACCGAGCTGGTGTCTCTCCTGCCGCATTTTGTACGAGGGGCCTCTCCTCACAGACCTGGTCTTGGATGGGGTTGTGGCGTCAACTTCAAGACAAGGGTCTCTTGTGAAGTCAAGGCCAATTCTCTAGAGAAAAAAACAACTATGAGCCCTTCAAGGCCACCCAAGTGGGATACCTACCAGTAAGGTTCAGCTATTCTATGGGATTGACATGGGCCATGGCTCAAGTTGGAGCCATAAGAGGCTGACCTTATCCCAGCTTCCTAGAATGAAGTGGAACTGGTATTAGTAGGAGAGAGCGCAATGCTTTCTGGGCCCCCTCAAACTTATTAAAACTGGGGGCTTCCCCTTTAAGGCACAGGACATAAAATCTGAATTTAAAATTAGGTTCATGCTTGTGCCCTTGGTAGGTCCTGAAGCTTACATAAGCCTTGTTTGCTTCACCTGTCTCTGGCATCTCAGCAACGTCATGTAGAGGAGAAAATTGTCTTTAGAGTTTAAGTGAAATTGCCCAAGAACATCAGTGAAGAAAGTGGCTGGAGCCACATCAGTCTGCTTCTGGCTCACAGTTCAATGCCTGCTCTTTGATAATGCTAGACACACACACTCTAGTGTATGGAGAGGGTCAGTAGAAGCACTGTGTCAGTGAGGCATTATTAAATGATCAACTGATCCATGAGATGAAATGTCTGTTAGTAACTTAGCTAATTTGGGCAAAACACACACACAAGTTTTGCTCTCCTGAGTGTTTTCACTCACGCTTGTACAGTAAGTGTCCTCATCCCAACCCCAGTTCCTTCTGGTTTAACTCAAAGTTGTAAGTTTCCAAAACAGGCGCGAGTAATAAATTAAATCTCCCAGGCTGGCGGCTATTTGCTTGAGCACAAGAACAGAAAATGGAGAGGACTGGCTATCCACTGAAAACAGCGTGCGTTATCACTCCACTAGGGTGATACTAAGTGATGTACACTAAGCTGCTCTCCAGAGGCAAGACTGAGAGATAAGGAAGGGGGTGTTTCCTGGTTTTATGGTGCAGAGCAACGATGGAGCTGGTTTCTAGAATATCTCTGTTTAAAAACTGTTGCCAATTGAGGCTGCAGCCCTGGATATTGCAGGTGATACCCAATGAGTTTTTCTTATCTATGCATTTTCATCAGCCATGCACTGGGGCATTTTTTTGAAATGAGTGTTGTTAGCTGGGATTTCATTGACCTCTTTGCCTTCCTTGCTGCAGACTGAACAGCTCTAGAACTCTGGGCCAGTAACCCATTGAAAAGGGTGAATAGCTTTGTTGAAAAGGCTATTCCTAGCCAGGCTTCAATGGTATACACCTTAAATTCTAGCACTCGGGAGGCAGGTGGGTCTTTGAGGTCAAGGCCAGCTTTGTCTACAGAGTGAATCAAGACCAGCCGTGGCTACATAGAGAAACCCTATCTCAAAAAGCAAACAAACAAAAACAAGAGAAAACAAAAACCATTCTTTCAGAAAGCTATGTTTGCTCTGTTGAGGGTAAGATCTAAGATGTCAGGATGTCAGAATCTGGGACTAGTAGAGAGTGTGCTTCAAGTTATGTGGGGCTCTCATGGAGCCTGTTCCTGGCAGGTCACCAGAAGCCTCCTGTCAAACCTTAGCAATGAGGTTTGCTTTCCAACACCTGCCACTCCGGTCAGCTCTTCTCTCTGCTCTGTGAGCTGTACCCACCCCCGTCACTCCCACCCATTGCTAATTTCTACCTACAAAGACTCATTGACTTCTTGATTCTCTTCTCTACCATGCAGAGCATTGCAGCTTGCCAAGATTTGTGTTACATCTTCCTCTTGCTACATCGGACAAGCGCATCTGACCTACTTCTTCAACATTTAGCTCAGTGCATTGTACATAATTGATGTGAGAAAAGTGTTTGCTGGAGTGAGTGAATGAGTGAAATACATTTTTTTTTTGGTCTACACTACAGCTTTATAAATACACAAAAGATAATTACTGGGCTGGCTTTCTTATAGATGGATTTCTCTCTTTTTTTCTCTCTCCCCCTGCTCATACAGACTTGTTGGCATCCCTCCCCTCTAACATTACAGTTAAGACATGGTCTTTACATACATTCGAAACACCATAGAAACAGGTCCCAGTGGTATGAATACATGCAATTATCCCGTGCTCACCAGTAGTCTTCTTTTCTGCCAGAAGGACTCATGACTTCTTCCTAGTATTTTCATGGAAAAAATGAGGTTCCTGGAGTTTTAATCCCTCTTTGGGCACTGAACTGGAGTCAGATATACTTGAATTTGCCTGGGACTCCACTCCTTGAGGTTGTTTGTGCTCTTGTGGAAATTACTTCTCTTTTTCGCTTCTTAGATCCAGTAACTTTTTCAAAAGATTTCTTTTATTATTTTAAATTGTGTGTGTGTGTGTGTGTGTGTGTGTGTGTGTGTGTGTACACATGAGCGTATAGAACTGTGGAGGTCAGACATGTTAGGCTCTCTGGAACTAGAGTTATAGATGGTTGAGAGCCCCCTGACATGGGAACTCTGGAAGGGGGCTGGAGGTGACTCAGGGGTTGGGAGCACTGGCTGCTCTCCCAGAGGACCTGGGTTCAATTTCCAGCACCCATAAGACAGCTCACAACTGTCTGTAACTCCCGTTCCAGGTCCTCTGGAAGAACAGAAAGTCCTCTAAACAGCTGAACTTTCAACTATTCATAGCTCCATTTCAAGAGGATTCCATTCCCTTCTCTGGCCTCTGTGGGCATCGGGCATGTGTGTGGTGCACAGAAGTATATAAAGACAAAACACTCATATTCATAAAAGAGAAATGAATAGAAATGTTGTGGAATATTACTTTAATTAGGCAAAAATGTATCATATTTGTTTATGCTGCATTTGTTTAATGATGTAAAGATGTGTTGCTTTATCTGCCTAAGGCATCTGATTGGTTTGATAAAAGGTTGAATGGCCAATAGCTAGGCAGGGCTGGTGGGCACAGAGAATAAGAAGGTGGAGGGAATCTAGGAGAGGGAAAGAAAGGTGGGGGGAGGAAATGAGGGAGATAAAGAGAGCTGCCTAGGGCCAGGCAGCCACCAGCCAGCTAGACATGGAGTAGGACAGGTAAAAAGCCCCGAGGCAAAACATAGATGGAGCAAAACAGGTTAAAGTAAGTTATATGAGCTAGTGCAACAAGCCTAAGCTAAGGCAGAACATTCATAACTAATAATAAATCTCCATGTCATGATTTGAAAGCTGGTTGGTGCCCCCCAAGTCAAGCTACATGGAAATTAAAAATATAGCAATTATAAGATCATTTGAGACAATATGATAATATTCTTTGAGCCTTCCAAGGATTTATTTTAATATAATCTGTCTACTCATTATAATATAATCTAACCAAGCCTGAGTTAATCCATGTAGTATCTGGTCAGGATAAAATACAAGGTAATACACATCCTGTAGCTTTTGTTGTTCCTATGAGTTATGGAATAGTTCAAAAAACCACCTAATATAATTCTAGAAGCCAGAAATGCAAGGCACATTCCAAGCTCAGAGCTATTGGAAGAGCAGAAATGGGACCCAATTAGCAGATGCAGAGGTTTGTTTCCAGGAACTGATTCCATCCTTATTCTTTATATGTAAACACTTAGGCTCAAATCTGTGCTCAGAAGCTCTGCTAAGTGCTTTCAGAGGGATCTTAAATTGGCACCCTGACTGTTGCCTTCCAGCATACTGACTAGAAGGGATGTCTCCAAGGTTCAGATGGCAGCGAGATAGTTTTAGCTTGAAAAGTTCTGGACTCCAAGATACTTGAGTTTAGCCAGCCAAGAGAAGCTAGCTCTTGGTTAATCATTTTAATATGGGAGGCATGTTCTCTATTCAGCCTATACAGGTAATGGAGGGAAAGAGTGTGATGGCTCGGGAACTACTCTTGTTCTACAAATGCCACTCACTGGTTTTAAATAAATAGAAATTATAATCAGCATGTTGTTTCTTCACAATATATTAACCCTCACTTTTCACACAGTAAGAATAATTTCTTTTAAAAGTCTTTCAACTGAGGGGGTAGGCTGTGTGGATATTGTAAGCATGTCCTATAGTTGGAAGTTTCTGGCCTGCCAGAAATTGTCAAATACCCTGCAACTGCTTTCCAAATAATTAACTCAGAGACTTAATATTACTAGTAAATGCTTGGCCAGTAGTTCAAGCATATTACTAACTAGCTCTCACACTTAAGTTAACCCATAATTCTTATCTATGTTTAGCCAAGTGGCTTGGTGTCTTTTCTCAGTGCAGCATTCTCATCTTGCTTCCTCTGCATCTGGCTGGCATCTGCTTCTCTGCCTTTCCTCTTCCCAGAGTTCTCCTAGTCTGGTTGCCCTGCCTATTCTTCCTGCCTGGCAACTGGCCAATCAGCATTTTATTAAACCAATTTGAGTGACAGATCTTTACAGTGCACAAGAACACTATCCCACAGCAAAGCCTTGCCCCTGAGAACCCCCAACTACCAGGCTCTACCCACAGAACACTCTAATGGCCAAAACCTGGCCTCCCCAGACACAAGCTACTAAGCTCTACCCTACAGAGTAAAAGGTCCACACTCACAACTTGAAAACCGACCAATTCCTGAGCTTGAAATTCCACTAATCCCTGGGCTCACCTCAAGTTTAGGCCTTGAAATCCCACCCTCACCTTGAAATCCTCACTCTGGAAATTTCTACCCTGGAAAGCTCTGCCCCTGCACCCCCAAGAAATCCCATACAAACCCTGCCTTCTGCTCAGTTCTCTGCGGCTTCTTGACTGAGCAGAGGCAGCCACCCTCCTGGGTCTCCCCCTCTCAGTAAATCTCTTGTGTGAGGTTTGTTGTGTGGTATGACTTTGTGTATCCCTTGGCTCTCAATTGCCAGCATACCTTTCCCTTCAGAGCTTGCATTGGGGAAACTTTCCCGCTCAGAGCTGTAACACTTACAGGTATCCCTGTTACTTACCAGTTTGTTTATAGAGCTCTGTTGTGGAGAAACCTCTACAGGGCTATGAAGCATGGGGTGACTGGAGAAATAGGTATATACATGGGCTAATGGTGAGAAGTATAGGGAGGTTGGAGGCTTAAGATCCTGAAATTTTGGGATTTTATTGGTTTAGAATATTATTTATTACCCATGTTTTACATTTAAGATCAATCCTTTAGCACAAAAAAAATGGCTTTTTTTTTTTCTCCTTGTAGGCTGAGGTGTGAATTAAAGAGTGAACCAGCTCTTTGAGACTTTTCCAACTTTCTGTCTTTTCCTTTCTAACACTGCCCCGCCCCTGTTCTTCACTTTGCAGAATCCTAGTTCAAGGTCTGCATTGACAAACATGTAGACATTACACTTAGTGAAATGCCCAACTGAAAACCTTAAAGGCTAACCACAAAGCTGCTTGTAAGGAACTTCAAGATTATAGCATGTGTATTGTTTTATTTTTGTTTCTGGCATGTGACACTGTTAATATTACCAGGATTATCAGAGGTAAAAATAGATTTCTTTTTCCTTTTTACAAAATAGCCAAACAATACTGGGTATGAGTTGGAAGGCTTGGACTATCTAATTAATGGTGGCCAAGAATTAAGCCTTTCTCATGAGAATAATGAAAAGACAAGAGGATTTATTTACTCTTCAACCTATACATGGGGTAAATATAAAAATGATTACATTATACTTAATTTTACATTACAAATATGACACCCAATCACATTAGAGATTATTAAGAAGGAAGAAAAAAAATAAAGGCTTCTTCAACAGTATTTTTGCTGGATTAGGATTTAGGGTGATATTCTTGGCCACAGCCTCTATAGGATTCCAATCTTACTTCTTTCTATATCTCTATTTCCAACACTATTCAGACTGAAACAGGTCAGGTGGTCAAAATGCCCACACAGAATGATTCTCCTCTTGGAAATTCTTAGATAATAATAGAAGTAGTTGGAACTTGCATTTACTAAGCATGTGTGGTGAGCAGGCACAATGTTGACCATTTCACCAATTTTACATCATGAATTTCTCCCTAGAAACATTTGTGATACAACACAGACAAGGAAACTGGGCCTCAGATATTGTCACACAACTAATAAAATCTGATTCTTCCACTTTCTCTGGTCTTTTTCCTATTCACTCTCATTTATTATATCTGCAGTATTGTAGCAGCTATTTTTCTTTGAGATGACAAATGCCTGAGAAAAATCAACTTAAGGAAGAAAAACTTATTTTGATTTCAGAGGTTTCAGCCTATGGTAGGTTGGCTTTGCTGTTTCTGGGCAGAACCAGGGGAGGAAGAAGAAGATTGGCAGTAAAGAGCCAGGACAATGTGTATTGTTCAGTAGAGGCCCCCAAAGATTTACTTTCTCCAACTAGCTCTCTCTTCCATATTCCACCATCTCCCGATCGCCTATCCAAAATCTGGATTTATCAATGGATTAAATTGATTAGGTCAGAACCCTTATAATCTAATCATCCTTGGAAATGTCCTGTAGATTCATTCAGAGGTATTGCTTACTAAGTTCCTCGATTCTATTACATCAACAATCGTGATTACCCTACCCTCACACAATACACACATTTTAAGTGGTGCATAATTGTATCTATTTATGGGAAATGATATGGTTTTAGAACTTGTTTGCAATAGTCAGATCAGTGTAGTTGACAAAACCCTTCACCTTGAACATTTATCATTTGTTTATATTCGAAACATCAACAATTCTCTTTTGAAGCAATAATTGTTATCCCCCTTGACAATCTTTTTAACCTATCTGCTCTTGGGGGTAGGGAAAGAGGGCAAATCCTGGCCTTTCCATGAGATTTCTACTGTCTGCTAAGTTCATTAGCATATCTATAAATTCAAGCATATTCAATGTGATAAATTTTACCAGATTGCAAACTCTGAGAGAATAAGGACTCTGTGTCTTATGTTTATGGCTATTCCTATTATATAGTAGGAGATTTCTATATATTTGGCTATATACATATATTGAAGTCTTGGTTCTCACATGAATAGATTGTCAGAAATTTAGATGCAGGGATATATTTTGGGGTTGAGATCTGGCCTTTTGACGTCCTGAGTCATCCATGGGAATTGTCTTCTGGGATTCAGGAGTACTGGTACTCAGTTCCCCATGGATCAACCTGACAAAATGATAGATACAGAAGCCATCCAGAATATGTGGCTAGGTTCTGAGGATGTCCTGCAAGAATGTGTAAGATCTCAGAGTATCATAACTGCTTAGGAGGAGTATGTCTTCTTTTGGTTTTAGAGACAGTGTAAAAATTTCCCTTAGATCCTCATATGGACACTCTTGCATAATGAGTCCAACGGATCTCCAACACATCCGTGATGAGATGTTGTTTGGCATTATCCAATGGCTACTCTCAGTAAAAGTGGATGTTGTTTTCTGAAGGTCGAACCGGAAGTCATTAGGCATACCAGTGGATGTCACTGGAGTGGCAGCAGCTTCCTTTCTCTCTGTCCTTACCATCTCACCCCTCTGTGGCACACTGTGTAGGCTTTTAACAACATCTGGCACCCCAAGAGGAGTTCATTCTTAGATTGTTCTCGAAGTACACTAGAAGTTTAATCTTTTGGGTTTTTTTTTTGAGAGAAAGTTTTGATATGAAAACTCTTGATATGAAGTCTTGATTTGAAGTCTTATATGGTTGGCCTCAAATGTGTGATCTTTCTGCTTCAGCTTCCTGAGTACTGGAATAATAGGTGTGCACCACTGTACTAGGCTAGCACTGGAAATTCAAATACACACAGGCTGGCTCATATACACTCTGTGCTTTCTCTCCAACTCATGGCTCACCCTGGAGACATTAGATTGAAAAGACCATACTACTTGGAGAGAACCCAGAGGAATAAGAAAGGTCTTGTTGTTTTCTGCAAATGCAAAGCAACTCAGCAACAGCCACCCAGTTTGATGCTGGTGCTCTTTATTTCAATCCAAGTTTAAGACAAGGATGGCCTACTAAAGAGAAAGGCCCTGGCCCCACAGAACTGCAAGTTCTTCTCCTTGGCAGGCTCTGTTGGTGTGGCGGGGAAGTGGGAAAGCCTACACTTCTTCAATTCTCATGTCCATGAGCTTCTTGCAGTTTTCTCTGGAGGAGCGAAATAAACCTATCACTTTGTCATTTTTAAAGTCCCCCAAGTCTAGAGTCAGAATAATTAGGGATGCTGGCAGAGTTGCAGGAGAAATATCTCTCCCAAGGCTTTGTTCTGTTCCAGTGAATGTGCCAACTCTGCCTGTTGTCCAGCCAGGGATTGTGTAATCCCGACACCCCTGGGAGTGTACAAACCAAGGAAGGAGACTGCCTCCTTCTTCAACCTGGCCCAGCAGGTCCTGAAAACAAAGAATCACTTTATGGCCCATACAGCCAACTTGGACCATGTTGTGCTGGATTTAAAGCTACGGTCTTCCCTGACACAGGTGGCTAAGAAGTCATCATGTCCGCAATTATTTAAGGCAGAATTTGTCAGGCTGTGTTTAGATTTTATGTTTCTTTTCATCTCTATCAAAAGAGAAAGCAAAGAGGGTATGGAGAGTGTTGCATGTCCCTGATAAGGACAGCCGCATAGGCTGCAACCTCAAAGGACATTAAGAAAAAATGTGATTACATTAAGAAGATGAGTGATAGACACCAGGAGTGGACTCTGCTTTCTGACAGTGGGTTTGGGGAGGTGAAGGCTCTGATTTTCCCTTTTAGATAGCCCCCTCCCCGAGTTATAATCTAAAGGGGATCAAGAAAATCCTGCCCACAAATCTTTCTCTTTGAAGTATCTATACAGGATTTTCTTATTGGAAGCCATTGGGTCTTAAGAGTATACTATCAAAACGTATTTGTTTTGTGGAGAGATTTGCCTGTAATACAAGCAGGTTTCTAATAGGTACAATGGCTAGGAGGGAAGAAAAAGCTACAGAGGAAAAACTGCTGGGTGGATCAACACTTGGCCGGGACGGCAACTCCCTCTCTTTTAAAACTATTACCCTGTCTCCATGACTCACTGTCTTAGGCTTTCCCCTATAGGAGCAGTTGGGCACCCAGAAGAGGCTTCATTTTTGGATTGTTCTAGAATCAGCACTAGAAGCGGCCTGGAAAAAAGAAAGGAGGTGTTTATAGTGAAGAAAATACCTTGTCTCCAGTTTCCTGTCTCCCAGGGCCATTCTCAGACAGAACACTGTTTACACACTCTCTGGCGCCACCACTGAGTTGAGGACTGAGGTGGGTTGAGGGAGAGACCAGAGGAGAAAGACAAAATAGAAAGGGCAATAGAGAGAAGGCTTCGGGCAGGAAGGGGTGGGGATAGGCTGTTCCCAGTTGACCCTAGCAATGGCACCTAACTGCTGGTGCTTGGACGTATCTGCAGGTACAGGAGAGGTGAAGCAAAAACGACTCTGGCTGGGGCCACAAGGGCTCAAGTCCTGTCCTGCAGGACTTTTTCTGTGACCTTTGGAACTTTTTAAGTTGTAACAAGACCAGGTTGGCCACATGGTCTCAAAGGTTGCCTCCAGCTGGAACTGTCCTTGTGTTGTGAAATGATGATCTTTAAAGCCCTGTGACCTCACCACCAGCACAGAGCCACACCTTACTGGGGAGGACAGACTGTTGATACACGGGAATGGTGCTTCCGAGGTTTCTGTCACCTCTTGATCCTAATGCTGAGTTTCACTGCCTGGTAGAAAGCTTATAGGAAAAATATCTGGAAACTGCTTGTTGGCTCAGTTTTCTCTTAACCTTGAGATAAGAACACTCTTGCTTGGATCTCAATTATAATTATATAACTCAGTCTTCCTAAAACTCTGCCTGTCTGCTATTCTGTTTTTTGCTGTTCTGGTTCCTGCCTTTAATTAAATAGGTTGCCTTGATTTACGCTATTTTTTTTTTTTTTTTTAATCTTTTCTCTTTCAGATCCTAACTGGAAAAGCTTTGCTTTTTGGTTAATGAAGAGACTTTAAAGGAACAAACTCCCCACAACCCACATCTTCTCCCTCCCCTGATCCATATACTCCTTCACCCTTCAACCTTGTCTGCTGAACATCTCTAGGGATAAGAGTCATTTATATGCCCCTTGGAATGTCATCCTTCTCCTAACCCATTTTCCCATCACCCTTTCTCAAGATGAGTTGTAACGGTCTCATTTACTTATCCTCAGCTTTACAGAGTTGGAGGAGTCTACAGAAACAGCATGTGCAAGAAACATGGACCCACAAGAGGATGCATGTGCTGCCAGAAGGGGAAACGCTCAGAGAGTTTTGCAGAGATGTAGTGAGGGCTTGGGGCAGGAAGGGAGAGAAGAGGGCTTGAAAGGTTAGTTGGGGTGAGTGTGGCAAGTCTAGGCTCCGGGCCTTAGTAAAGAAGAGGAAGTACGGTGGTCTACAGAAGCATTCTCTGCATATTTTTTTTTAATATTTATTTGTTTATTATGCATATAGTTTACAGAAGAGGGTACCAGATCTCATCATAGATGGCTATGAGCTACCATGTGGTTTTGCTGGGAATTGAACTCAGGTCCTCCGGAAGAACAGTCAGTGCTCTTAACCTCTGAGCCATCTCTCCAGCCCCTCTCTGCATATTTATAAACCTCTAGGACCCAACCTGCTGCTGAAGTCCTGAGGGCAGAAACTTCCTTTGTCACTTGTGTACGTTAACACAAGGACAGGTTGACAAGCGGTGCCTCCTAGGGCAGAAATGTATACTTGTTCATTAACTTTGCAGTAAAGCCACCTCTGAAGCCAGTGTGTGACGTTATCAATATGCCAAAAAAGGTTTGTGATCCCACAGGGAGAAAAGTCTTTCAATTTAATTTTCTTCTGCCCCAAACAGGGCTTAGCTCTGCTTTCATTACACTTCAGACCTCCATATCTACTTCCTAACAGAACACGCAGTGTCTGTCTTTCTTTCCATCCCAGAACTCAAGCTGTAGACCAGGCTGGCCTTGAACTCAAGGAGGCCCACTCTGCCTCCCAAGTGCTGGAACTAAAGGCAGGTGCGCCTCTGTTGAGTTTTCCTAACCAGGGCCGACTCTACTCCTCAGGAGGCGAGGGCCCCTCCCATCTCAGCACATTTCCATGCTGCTTTTGCCTAGAATACTCTCTCCACAGAGATTCATGCTCACTTTCAGGATACAGGTCATCTTGCACCTTCCCTGGTCACTCAAACCAGACAGTCGTCGTTAGTTGCTCTATGGTACATTGCATTGCTTTATTTTCTTCATGGCAGTTCTCACTGTCGGTTTTCTCCTCTCAAATGAAGTTGGTAACAATAGGGACTTGGTCCTCTTTACTGTGGTTTGTCTTCGTCGCTGGGAATGGCTCACATGGATACCTGCTTGCAAAGGAAACAGTTTGCTGATGGCATTTTTACAAAATTGTAATATTTTGTATGAGTTCTTCTGTACATGTTAGTTTTCAAAACTAATTTCATAAGCATACTCTAACTTTACTTCAAAACAACCCAACGAGGCAGGTAAAACGGGGCTTAGGTTTCTCTGGAAAGTTAAATACAATCAGAGGTGCTGCAAAGGAGGTAGTCAGGCTTGCCCAAACATCTCTAGCTTGTCAGTGCCAATGCATGGTCTTTTCCCATAGAGATCAATTCTTTTCACATTCTATCTCCTATTCCTGAAGTCTTGTGATTTCCCTTAATGTCCCAGAACTGAAAAATTTATCCTTGTGGAAAATGAGAAAGCACCCCTAGAAGGAAGGGAATGTGTGCCTGGTTTCTTCAGGAGTGTTTAGGACAAATAGCCCAAGCTTCACCTGTGGCTTCAGCAGACCAATTGATAATGGTGGAAATCAGTAAGTATGGATAACAGCAATTTCCTCATTACAGAAGGGCTGTGCTACTTTTACATGAAAATGGTGGGGGCAAGAGAGATGGTTGAGCAGATTTGAGCACCTCCCACAAGCCTGATGGCCATAGTGGAATTTCCAAGACTCTGGCAAATTGTCCTCTGATCCCTGTCTTGTGTTCTCTAAATAAATGAGAATGTAAAAATGCATGCAAATTGTATGTTCCCCATGTGAACGCACTCATGTGATCAGCCCTGGATCCCTAATAGCACCCTGCAGTTTTTGTCTGACCTCAACCCAGTGGCTGGCATTCCCAAACAAAGGTAGCTGTATTTTCATCTGGCTTCTTTGCACCATTTTGGTGATAGTTATCCATATTGTTGCTTATGATGGTAGTTCGTTATTTACCACCACTCCATAAGGTATTACTGCTTGAATATATTATATGCACCTACAATTTGTGGCCATTTAGGTTTTTTGTTAGCAGCTACTATAAATAGTATTTCAGTGAGCATTCTTGTATGTGTATTTTGATGAAAACACATGTGAATTTCTGGTAGTTAGGAGAATGGATTGCTGGATCCTAGAACATATAGGCATCAATTTGCCTCTGTGGAAATTGATTGCCAGACTCTGTGAGTATACCGAAGCCTGGCAATGCTTAAACTCCTGATATAAAATGGCATAGTAATTCATATCACTTAGCAATTTCCTCTCTCCCTCCCTCCTTCTCTTCCTCCCTCCACTCCTTCTTTGGTTTTCCTGTTTAGACAAGGTTTCTATTTACAGCCTTGAGTAGCTTTGAAGTTATGACATAGTCTAGGATGGCCTAAAACACCTGGAAATATTTCTGCCTCGGCCTCCTGAGTGCTGGAATTATAGGTGTGAGTCACCATGCCTGGGCTTCTCCCTTATATATTACTTATAGTACCTAATACAATGCAAACGCTATACATTAGAGATTATATTGTTTAGGGAATAATGACAAGCAAGAAGGTCTGCAACATGTTCAATACCAATGCAATAATTGCTCAAATATTTCTCATCTGTGATTGGCTGAATCCCTGGATGTAGAACTTACACACCCAGAGAGCCCACTGTCCACATATTCATAAATAAATAATCTCAGTTTCCCAAAGTTATTTCACTGGCTTATCCTTCTGTCATTGATGCATAAGAGGTCTACTTCTCCCGCATCATTGTCAACACTTAGAGTTATCTGTCTTCTCATTTTAGCTACACTGGAATATAACCTATGCTAGATTTTCATATATTTAAATTATGATTAATTTAATTTGTAATTTAGTACATGTATGTGTGGAATAGTACATAAGAAAATTGAAATAAGAAAGACACAAGACCAATGTTGATACTTACTCAACTCTTAGATTGTTTTTTATTTTCTTCACATGGATAACTTCAGCCAGCTAGCATGATAGCATGCTTATTGAGGTTAAAAGTTTGCCATTGACATATTTGATAGTACATACAGTCCTTAGCACAGTGCTTGGCATGTTGTAGCTAGCTAATAACTTCTAATTGTTTTGGGTTGACCTAAATGATGGAGGCAAATTAATTAAGTTCTGTGGAATATCTCAATGTTCACATTCCCTGCTTAATCACTCTCCTTCAGGTATATCTTAGGGTGATGATGATGAGGCCAGGAGAGAGGTATGCTAGGCAATGCCCCCGCTACTTTGTGTTTCCTCAGAGCCTACACTCCAAATGCTCAAGGCCCTTGGGTGGGATAAACTCCTTCAATCAACCGTTGTTTCCTGAAGCATATATGTCACATCACCAGAAGTAAGAACAAACAGCGGACTGTCACCTGGGTGTTGGGAAGGAGCACTGTTCAGATTCTGCTGTGCTTAAAGGGGTGTGTTGGACTCAAAATGTCTGATCTCATTACACTGACCTCATTTCCCTATGGCCAAATCCAGTTTGATAGAAACATCTCCAAAGGCCACAGTGATCTCTAGGATATGTAATTCCCATTTTGCTAATCTGGAAAAAATATGTCCTAATTTTAAAACACTATTTTAGTTATAAAGACTCTGTACTCAGTTGTCCATGTTAACATGCAACATTGTGTCATGCTATGTACATTAATTTTTTTCCTCTGTGTTAGTATATGGGGTGTGTGTGTGTGTGTGTGTGTGTGTGTGTGTGTGTGTGAATGTGGGTGCATGCATGCCACAAAAGTCATGTGGCAGTCAGAGGACAATCTCAGGTTCCAGTCCTTGCCTTCCAATAGGTGACATATTCTAGAATCTTCTGCCTCCCCCTCCCATCTCCCTCTAGGAGCATGTGGATTATAGATGTGCTCTATCGTGCCTGTTTTTTAAAATGGGTTCTGGGGATTCCAATACAGCCAGGCTTTTGAGACATATGCTTTGTCCATTGAGACTTCTCCCCAACCCCTATGCACATTCTTATTTATTTTGAATATGAGCTATTTCTGGATTGCAATCCTGAGAAGTTATCATTTTGGTTCTAATTTAGTTTGGGATTGGCCAGCCAGTTACTAAAATAACTGGTAGAAATATCCCTTCTGGCCTTTTCTGTCTTGGACTTTGACATTCAGAAAGAAAAATGAGTTTTAATGGGCATAGTCATGAATGTGGAGTTTACAAAAGGGAGGAAATATGGATCCTGAGAAAACTGAAAACCCTCACCTCTTTGAGACAGTGTTCAGAATCCTTTTTGGGCCACCTGCCATCAGGCCTATCAAGATAGGATAAGCGTGCCTGCGTTTAGGGAATGGTAGACAAAGTAAGACATTCCTGGAAAGAATATTGTGTTAAGATCCAACAAACAGAAAAGATAGTAACCGTATACTGTCGCTAGTGGGAACTGGCTTGTTCTGCAAGCTCAAAGCGTGATCAGCAGGTAATCAGATACAGTGTTTGGGGCCTCTTGTGACACCGCGATTGTTGTAGACTAGACCAAGAAACAAGGGGAGGTTTCATTCTCTTGTCTCTCTTCTCCTATAGGGTTGGCCAGCTTCCTAAGGTATGTGGGGAGAGGGAGTGGGCTGTGCATTTCAGGATGCTTATCCTTAGGGAATGGGCTTTAGGGCTCAGATTCTCCAGTGATTTTCTTTTTCCGTCTGTGTATTGGCTTCTCAGTCTCGGATTGAACTGTCTTGGTTCTTGGGTTTATTATATTCAGGTCCACTGAGCAGCCATGTGGATATTTTTTTATTAGTTTCCAGCAATGGTGAGCTCAAGTACTTAAGGGTGGCCCAGGAAAATGACAAAATTCAAAATGGGGTTTATGGCAAGCAGACCATAGGAGGCCCTGCTGCTCTATTGCAGAGGGTGATCACTGGTGTAGCTGGGGGAGGACGGAGGATTGATCTAATCTGAACTTTCAAAAACATTTCATATTTTTAAAAATACCTATCATCTTATGACTTTTAGGTGTTACTTCAAAGAATTAAAAGTGAAATCGTTTTGCAAGCCAACTATTTGAGCACTAATGAAAAAAAAAAAATCTGTCATCCATCTAGCATCTCCACCCTAGACCTTTCAACTAAATTGGTTTTTCTAAAAAAGAAGTCTATACAAGTAACTTGAAGAAAATGAGCAATTCTATAGTAAGGGCCTATATGGCAATGAAATAAACAGAATTTTCAGCCATGTAACAAACCTGAACTCTATAAACTCTATAAACAGGAATTCTATAAACATTCAGCTTGAGGGAAAACCTTGTAGAAGAGCACATGACTGGTATGGATGGTTAATTCACCAGTGCCATGACTGAGAAGACCTGCTTTTATAACTGGTGTAGCCTAAGTAGCAAAAGCTGGTCTACAGGGAACCTAAAATATGTGCTATTGATTATCATTGTTTAAATATTGAATAAATCAGGTTAAGGCTAGGCTTTCAGATTAGGCCATGTCCAACACAAACATTTCAGAAGGCCTGGGAATGCTAAAGTTGCCTTTGTGCTATAATATGTTTCTGTGGCTCCTAACTGCCTTTTGGATGTATTCAGAAGGTGATTATGAGAAGATGGATTTTTTTTTTTTTTTGGCTCATGGTTTCGAGGACCACGGTTCATTATGGCAGGAAAGGCAGTGGCTCAGCCTATGACAGTGGGAGTCTGTGGCTTGCCCTCCATGCCAAAAATCAGGAAGAAAATAGACTTTAGGGTAGAAAGGAAGCTGGCATATAAGCCTCAAAGGGCTGCCGTCCTGTGACCCACCTCTGCCATCCTTGAGTCTTACCTCAGAGGTTCGACAACCTCTCTCTGAGCCTCATCTGGTTGGGGACTAAGTGTCTAAACACATGTGCCAGTGGGGATGGAGGGCAGTTCATATTCAAACCATACAGTGGAGAAACCTGCTCAAGACTGGAAAGTGTGAGCAGAGTTCTCACCAACAGACGAGGAGTGTGTGTGTGTGTGTGTGTGTGTGTGTGTGTGTTTATGTCTGAATGTACGTGTGTGCACCATATGTATGCAGGAGCCCATGGGAAGCAGAAGAGGGCATTAGATCTCCAGAACCTGGAGTTACTGATGGTTGTGAGCTGCCACGTGGGTGCTGGGAACTAAATCTGGTTCTCTGGAAGAGCAGTGAGAACTCCTATCTGCTAAGCCATCTCCCGGGCCTCCAGGGCAGCAGTTTTCAATCTAAGGGTTGTGACTACTCTGGGGTCTCATAACAGATATTTGCATGACAATTCATAACAGTAGCAAAATTATAGTTGTGAAATAGCAATGGAAATGATTTTATGGTTTAGGAGTCACCACAGCATGAGGAACTATAGTAAAAGGTCACAGCATTAGGGAGGGTGAGACTACTGCTCTAGGGTTTTAAAAATAATACCGTAAAGTTTTGTAATGAGATATAACCCACCTCTCCTCTAAAGAGCATCCTCCCTGTTTACACTCATGGAACTTCCACAGGTTTTTTTTTTTTTTTTTTTTTTTTCCCCATTGACCTGAATTTTATAAGTCTGCTCAGTTATCATCCATGAAGGATGGGATAAAAGAAAACAAAAATGCACATGCCCTAATACTGGGTGCTGGTCTTGACCTTCAGATTGAAATATGGCCCTGAAAGAGAATCTAAAGATACCATTTTCCCATGTAGACACCAATACTTCTGTTCATATGTAACATAGGAATAAGAGGAAAATATTTTATCCACATTGAAATCCTTGCATATGGTATGGTTATTTTAGCTATCTGGTTGGGATTGGGATAATTTTTAATAAACAAGCTAAAGTCCAAAATATACATAGTGAGGACAGTATTTAATTTCAAGGCCATTTTAGCCTTTGCCTCGGCCCTCCTAGCCTTCCTAGTACCTATTTTCAGCCATTGTTGTTACTAATCTACACAGTTTGGCTCTAAGATGATTAAGCATCCAGACAGGAAGAATGAGTGAGCAGTGAATGATAAAGAAGAGGTACAGGGTCTCTAATGCTCCCTTGCTAGGAGTGAGAGCCCTCTAGTTGGAGAAATCAGCTTCCTGAGACTTTGAGGCATTCCCAGCCAGGAGCTAAGAATAAAAGAAACTACAAAACTAATCACGAGGATGGGATTCCTGAGACGAACAGAGATGCTTAGGAACAAGGTGTGGCTCTGCATCTAATTCTTATCAGCTGTGGTACCCAGTGGACCAGAGACTTGGAGGACATCAGCAGTCTGCAGGCTTGGCCTAGCCTCTACCTCATTCCATGAGCACTGTGTCAGCAGCAACACTGGATTGCTGGCTTCTGTCTCCACAAACTCTGAGGAAAACATCCCTGATAAGAAGACAGTCATGGAGGAACGAGGCAGAGAGGTACATTTAACATGAGTGCTTTCTCAAGCAAAATATACACTCAAAATTTCTATATGAAAGAGAGTGTGGATAGATGTTTTCCAACTTTGGCAAACATCTATTTTTTTTTCTTTTTTCCTTTTATTGAAAAATATATTCTTTTCTTACATAATCTATTTTGGCTATGGTTCTCGACCCCTCTCCACCTAGTCTCTCTCTACCTCCTATCCCATCTGGATCTGTGATGCCCTTTCTGCCTCTCATTAGAAAAGACCAGGTTTCTAAGGGAGAGTAATAAAACATAACAAAATAAAATGTAATAAGACAATGTAAAAAACCATCATATCACAGTTGGACAAGACAAACAAACAGAAGAAAAAGAGCCCAAAGAGAAAGCACAATAATCAGAAAACTACTTGCTTACACACTCAGGGATCTCATAAAATCACTAAACTGGAAGCTATAATCTGTACACGGAGGACCTGGTGCACATCTGAGCAGGCCCTGTGTATGCTGCCTCAGTCTCTGAGTTCATATGAGCTTGGATCATGGTGATTTAGAGGGAGGGCCCTGTTTTCTTGGCATCCTCTATTCTCTCTGGCTTTCCTATTACTTCTACCTCCTCTTCTATAGGGAGTAACCCTGAAATTTTATAAAATAACAATATAATAATATGAGCCTATGTGCAATAACGGCATGATACACCCCTTTTAGTTTTTCAGAAATAAAAGGATGCGAAGGGGCAGTGTAGTTTTAAAAGTTCTTACCATAAATCTAGAAATGGAATCTGGGGATGCTGCGGTGTTAGCTTCTGTGCAGCAATTTCCTAATGGCTTTCTGTGAATTAGTATGTGTAGCACATAGTTGCGCTGGGATATCGCAGGCCCTCGAATTACATCACAAGCTTCTTTAATAGAGCAGAGGAAATAGGGTGGCTGATGCCAGCATAGCCCCGGTGTGGGATCCAAAGGGTAGTGACAGACACTCAGTGCTATGCAGTAAGCATCCTTCCTTGATGAAGTTTGGGTTCTGTTTTGTGAGAAGCAGGCTATGTCAAATACGCTGTAAGAGCAAGTCATATTTTCTTTGAGCTCTGTCACTGATGCCATATGCTGATGATGTTGGCAAAACAAACAAATAGACATAACGGAAACTCTCTAGGTGTTTCATCGTGACTGGCAACCCTTAAGTTTGGATGGTTTGTTTATCCTAAAGGGTGCTGAATCCTAATTCAGAGAAAAGATACTCTATGAAGAATGAATCAATTCAAAATGATTTCAGACACCCAGCATTCTTTAAACTGTTCAGGCAACAGGCAAAAGAGTTAGAATGTAAACTCCAGAGTTCTACTGTGGGGTCACAGCTAAGTGGCCTTAGGAAACTACTTAATTTCTTTCTTGCTTCAGGTTTCTCCATGTAAAATAAACAGTACCTCTATTTTAGAGTTATTGTGAGACATAATTTAAAAAGCAAAGCATTGTGATGGTAATAAGGTATCCTAGTAGGCATCAGATGTAATTAAAAGTATTAATGGAAGACTTCAAGGAGTTTCCCTTAAGAATTGTAAATCTGGTTCTGGTACATTAAGACTCTTCCAGGAGCAAGAGCTAAAGGAACATGGCTTCATCCTTGTGTGATCATTTGGTAAGGGAGGATGTCTGAGATGGAGGTCTGGTTCCAGCATTCTACTGTGGCCCTCACTGGGCTAGATTGTGAAATACTTGCCTAGTGCCTTGCATGCACCTGTGGAAATAGTTGAAGCTGACCCATCTGTGCCTTGTTTTGTGTGTTTCCTAGGACCTGCTGTTCCTTTTTGCTGATGGAGGTCAGGTCTGAACCTTCCTCTGCTTCCAGGCTTGGATTAGACACTATTATCACTACCATGACTTCTGATTCTTAATTCTGCTACTTCCCTGGTCCTTGATAGAGTGAATGATACTGGGCCCTAGACAGGGTAGGGGTTCAGGAGTGATAATGGAGGACCATTTTATCTAACTACCATTTACCATCACTTTTAATCTGATATATATATATGTATGTATATATATATATATTATGGTTTTGATTTCCTTCCCTGAGTTTCACACAGAAGAAAGAGGCAAACACCCCCCCTTACTTTCTGTTTTCTACCTAATCTATTTAACGACATCTTCTAGGATGTAAGGCCAACAAAGAAAAACCAGACCACAAATGTCCTTTGTCCTTCACTGCCTTTTATTTTAGATTCAAAGATGATAGGAGCAGCTGTAAGTCCAGAGGTTAAAAGTATCTTATCATGCCCAGCTCTAGAGGTTATGTGTGTGGGGAGTATAAGAATAGTATTTTAAATATATGAAAAGAAAAAACAATCTATAAGAAATCCTTTCCATCATTACATGAATAAAATTGTAAAAAGATTTTTTTGTTTTTTATTAATGATTAAAAATGAAAATTTTCTACCTATATATAATATTCTTAAAAGTAACAGTATATTACAACTATAAATATCTCATACATCTCAACTCTAAACATATTTAGATTTGTCACTAAAACAGAATTTGTTATGTCCTTATATCTGAAGATTCTACATGAAAGAAACCCTGAGAGAGGTCTCTCAAAATTTGACAGTATTTCTAAAAATTTATACCACAGTAACAACAAAATGTTATGAAGTTCAGAGTTCTAAGGGACCAATAAGTGAAAACCCACAAATTATACCACAGGATAAAATAGATTCTTTCTACTTTTATGCTATGCCCAAATTGATATGGTATAAAAATTCTACAGCCAAAAAAGTCAGGGAAATATTTGGAAAAATATTTCATGAAGTGAATCATTTGGAAAAAAATTTTGGAGTATATTTATGATATTTTTGGAATGTGCTGGTTCTATGAAATTTGCTATCTGGGGTGATATTTCTTTTAAAAAATATTAAAATTCAATTTCATAACCTTACTTAGAGAAGTGCTTCATGTTTGTGGATAAATTCTGGATTTGTTCTTAATGGTAGCTGCCTGGACTATAATCCAATTGACAATGGTCATTCATGGATATTTGGGCACATCTGTGGAACAAATCCTGAAGATTGCTAAACAAAACAAAAATTAAGAAATGCTTTGCTTTGTTGTGTTTTGAGACAAGTGTTCCATATGTAGCCTAGGTTGGCTACATAGATGGTTCTGTCTAGGCCTTTGGAGGTTTGTGATTTCAGGTGTGCACCATCATGCCTTGCAGAACCATTGCTCTGGATAGTGGAAACTAACAAAGTGATTGCCAGTACTCGAACCCAGTGTTTATTATTATGATGCATTTACTTGTATGCTTATGCCGTTTTAATGTATAGATTGGTATTATACTGTGTGTTTGTAATCTATTACTACATGGGAAACTACAACAGAACATCATGTCTTAACACAACTATCATTTCATCCTGTTTTACTAAATCTCTTTTGAGGGCGATCAGGACAAGACTGACAGGTAAACTATTTGCTGAATCTGTCAACAGGCATGGCATTAAATAACATTGTCTTTGATTAAGTGTAGAACTGTTGCAGGAAATGGGAAGAAGGAATTTATACTCTGCTAACTACAGTTGAAGAGAGATCTCAAGGATGCTGGGCAAGAGGGGACATAGTATTATACTGGGAAAAGTATTAGGGTGTAGGTGAGATTTGGCCACCAAAGTACGGTGTTGAAATTTCTTTAGTGGGAGTGAAATCAAGAATTAAACAGACTACAAGGACAACAGATGCTAAGGACATCATGGGGGTAGAGTGGCTGGTTCTGCTAATGGTGGGCCAGTTTTTAAGAGTTAATTACATTTGGGTTTGAGATAGGAAGATTTGGCTGTTCTGCAGTTAAGAAGTATGTTGGTTATAATAATATAAATGCAGATATTATCTCAGTGATAAGAGACACAAATCTGCAGCTCCTCTGTGAAGTCTGAGTTTCCCATCAACTTCAAAGGCATTCCCAAGGGTGGGCAGGCAGACTGGGAAAACACGTTAGGCATTGTCAACACAGGCTGTCTGAGGTAGAGACCATTCAGTATCCTGTTCCCATAGGAGCTGAAAGCAAGCAACATTTGTTTTATGCCACAGGCACCACATTCTGTGTTACAGTAGCAATTTCCACTCATTCAATATTTCTGGAAAAAGTGCTACAGAGTGTGATATAGTTTCTAGAAAGTCCTGTCACCAGTATTTTGTATGAAGACCATGACTTAAAAACCATTCTGGTATATATTCATCTGAAAATACTCAAGCAGGTCTAATGGGTAGGTTCAGACTTTTGCTGTTATCTCCACTAAACTGTAATACTTAAATATTTAAGACATTAATTACGAGTTGTGTGTCCCATGGCACACATGTGTGGGTCAGCAACAACTTCTCAGAGTTGATCCTCTCCTCTCCTTTTGTCATGGGTTTGGGGGAACTGAATTCAAGCGCTCAGATTTGCGTGGCAAGCATTTTTACCCCTTGAGCATCTTATTGGTCCTAAATTGCAATATTTTAGTGATTACAAGATCCTTTAGGATTCTGTAGAAGTCATTTGTTCAAGAGATAACCTCCATCCCATTCAGGAGAATGCTTCCCATGGATGCTTTCGGTCTGGACTTTACTTCTGCTGTCTGAAACAGTCTTGGAGAGATCCAGAACCCATGTGACCAGATGTTTAGAATCCTAAATGAATGGTTCTTATGAAGACAGACTTTTTAGTCCGTGTTACCTGGAGGTTGGATCTCAGCTCCTCAACCCACCAGTCAAGTGAACTTGGGTGAGTTTTGCAACCTTTTAAGCTTCAAGGTTTTCCTTCGTAAGAGGCTACAAGTATGATGCCAGTAGTTCTTACCTCATGGGATTATTTTGTAGGAAAAATAATCATGTTGACTCTCTTATATGGACATGTGTCTGCTTTGGGATAAATGCTTTATTTATGTTACCTGTGATCACAATAAAAACTGCTGGGTAGAGGCCTTCATAGCTGAGAAACTGAAGGTCAGAGATGTTATCTATTCAGGTACATTAAAGCCAAAGTGGCAGAGCTGACATACTTTTCACTAAGTCAAATATCTGGATTTCCACATATTTATGTGAAACTCATGTGTCCGAGTTTAAGATGTTCCATCTTAAGATGACTATAGGCTGGAGGGACCACTGACTTTCTCTTGCATTCATGAAGGAGAGCCGTTCTTCCTCCGGACAAAAAATGGACTCCCAAATCTCAGAAGCAAGCAGACAGAACACTCTATTCATAGTGTCTCATAAAGAATGGCTGTTTTTCAAGATACCCACAATTCTTGACCTGATGAGGTGGACAGAAAAGCATGCACAGCTTTCCATCCCCAGAAAAATCAGCCTCAAGAAACCCTTCCTGTTCTAGATTGGATCCCCAGGGTGGTACTATTGAGAGGTGGGAACCTTTAAGAGAGGGGGCTTAGTGTGTGTATGTGTGTAGTGGTGATGGTGATGGTAGTGGTATTAAAAGCTTCTAAAAAGGCCATTGGGGGCTGGCCCTTAAAAGGAATGTGGAATTCTGGTTCTCTCCTCTCTGTGTTTGCTGCTTGAATCATGATGAGGTCACACACTTCATGAAATTGCCAGTGGTCACTCTACCAGACACCTGGAAACAGTGAGTAGGTCAGATCACAGACTAGAATCTCCAAAATCTTTGAACCCTTTGTCTTTATTTTATTTTAACTATCTGTTAAAGTAACAAAAAGCTAAGTAATAAGGATGCTTGATTTCTATCCACATCTACTCCAGCCGGAACTCCAATTTCCCTTTGTGCCTATGGAAAATTTCCTGTCTGGCCACTCCATGAAAAAAATTCAATCCCAAAGGAAGCCTTTGTGAGGCCAATACGTTTATGAAAAACAGTCGTTCAATTTCTTGGATTAATCAGTGACTGCTAGGCCGTGAGGTCAAGGGAAAGTCCTTCGTGAGAATGCCAGTGACTGGGCTGAATTTGTGGTTTCCTGTACTTTGAAAGCTACCTGTCTCCGCGGTCATACCCTAGCAGCCTGGTTCTGCCTTTTATCTTCTGGGCTGTGAAATAACTCTGTGGATGTGCAGAGCTCCACATATTCCAGGGAAGCAGTAACTTCATGTCCTGTAAACCATTCTTGTCCATATCTTCAGGAGCAGCAGATTGCTCATATGTGCGGCTAGAGTTCTTTGGGAAAAACCCATCTCTGCAAAGGTCAACACATCTCCAGAGAATTCAGTTGCCCCTGTCACAGACAGAACAATTTTACTTATTTGAATAACAGCAACATCTATTACTTTTCTATCATGGCCATTGGTTTATATTTTTCTGTCAATTTCCCAGCCCAGCCCTGCCTTGTCTATCTGATAGACTCCATATCAAGGGAACAGTTTTCACTAATGCTATCCAATCTCCACATCTTACAGAGAGAATCTTTCTCTCTTTTCTTCTTCCTCCAGGTCCTCACTCCCCTCCTTTCCTTCTATCTGCAAGGTTTTAAGCAGCCAAAGTCAGCCATATGTGGCTGGTAATTATCTTAAATTTCTGGTCCTGTCTCACAATCCTGAGCACTGGGATTACAGGTGTGTGCCAGCATGCTTGGCTGATGTGGCGCTGGGGTTGGAGCCTAGGGCGGCATTCCCTGTTCAGGAAGAGTCTTTTTATCTTACCTCATCTTCCAAAGGTTAACGAGATGTTAGGGCAAGTCCTAATCGGGTCCCTTGCTCTCATCTCCCTAAGATGTGGCAGGGGAAGGCTTTTTTTAGGAATAATGACCCCTTTTGGTAGACAGCTCAAATACAAAAATAATACAGGCTTATTGCTGAGACATAGGGTATATCATGTAGTCCAGGATGGCCTTGAACTACCTGTTCTTCTTGCCTCCACCTTCCAAGTGTTGGGATGATATATTACAGACATGAGCCACTACACCTAGTTACACACACACACACACACATGATTTATTTTTATTTTATGTGTATGTGTACCTGAGGATATGTAAGAGCACTATATGTGAGTCGGTACCTGCAGAGGCTAGCAGAGGACATTGGATTCTCTAGAACTGGAGTTACAGGCAGTTGTGAGCCATTGGATGTGGGAGCAGGGAACTGAACCTGGGTCCTCTGTGAAACAGCAAATACTCTTGACCACTGAGCCATCTCTCTGGCCCTCTACATATGTATATTTTTAAAAATAAAAGTTTAAGTCACCTTGATTCAGGTGTAGTGACCACAGAACGTAAAGGGAGTAGGCTTGGGGTTCGAGTGGAATGAGTAGGCTTGGGATTCAAGTGGAATAGTGAAAAGAGATTTCTTAAATGAAATAGGGAAGAAAAAAGAAAAAAAGAGATGCAGGGAGTGGTGTGGAGGGGTGGAAGGGGTGAGAGTGAGGGAAAGAGAGAGAGGGAGGGAAGAAAAACACAAGGTGTTGCAGAAGCCTGGATTAATAGATTTAGATTTTTTAGTTAAAAGTGAGGGAGGAAACCCATACAGGCTCTTATTATACTGGATATCTGTATCAATCAAGAAAGTTTATTCTGAACAGCAGAGGGCAAGCTACATGGAAGAAATTACAGGTTAGAATGGTCTCAGATAACTATATGTTGTTAACTGTGTCAACTTTAATTTGGCAAAAACTATGCTTTTATTTTGACATTGGAAATGCTTTCAAGAAGTCTGAATTTTTAACTATCCTGAGAATGGACACCTTCTCTATTCTATGAGCCTCTCATCTAATTGACAGTACATAGGCCATTTTGGAACCATCTTTTCAAAGCCCTCCCTCTGTTTCCCATTTTCTTTGTCTTCTTTTTTTTTTTTTTTTTTTTTTTTTTTGAAAAGCATCATGCTCTTGGGGATGATAACAACCCGATAAAGGGATCTCTCCAAACTGTGCATCACAAAGACAGCAACACAGCTTCACAAGTCAGCTTGCCATAGAGAAGGAGGAATGTTAATTACCCTCTGGATTAGGTTGGTGGCTCAGATTTTAGAATTAGAACATGAGTTATGCTTCAAATAGTGTCAGCATCATGAGTATATCCCCATGTAACCCTGTTATCTCCTTTTACCTTTAAGGTATTTCTTCCCACGTTTATACGAGAGAATTCTTGTGAACTAGCCATGAGTTGCACCCTGTGGACACTCTCAGTCTGTAAGCAGGACACTGGGACAGTGGTGATGACTGTAGGAAGTGCTCTGTTTACCTTCCAATACTCACCCGCCACTTAGGCAGGTCAGTTCACACCTGCTCCACTGCAAGGGCTACCTACAAGAAGACAGCATTGACAGCATTTACCCTTCAAGATTATTGTTCAGGGTCAATGACTCAACATGTAAGGTATTTTAAACAGTGGCTGGCAACAACAAGCCTTCCATAAATGTTTCTGTTTACAGTCAAGAGCATAGTCTCAGTGTGTTGATTTGATCCCATGAAAATGCTTCAGTCTAGCATCCTGGAACTTGGAAATTCCAGTGCATTAGGACAATCAGTAGGGGACTCAAAATTTTAAACCATTTGATTATTTCATGAGTATTTATGGAGGGGCTGCTGTTGGCCATGCACTGGTCTAGATGCTGGAGACACCATAAGAAAGATAACTTTGAGCTCTTGCCACTTCCTCTTTTGTGGTAGAGAGGATGTTTATCTACTTTATCACTTGTATCTTCAGTATCCCAGAGCAAGATTAATGCATGAATCAAAGAGAGAAGGAATGACTGATCGGAGAAGAAGACAGAGAAATGGGAAGAAAAATGGCCGAGTCCAGATTGCAAAAGGCCTTGTCAGCCTCAGCTTGGACTTTATTCTGAGTAGAGAAATGGTGTGATCCTGTTTGTACATGAGAAATCTCAAACCTGTGGCTGGATGAAGAATCTACAGGAGAAAGAAAAGCCTTTTTACTGTGGGACTAGGGAGAGATGAGGAGGATCTGAATGAAGCAACAGGCTGGCAGAGGTGCTGGAGAGGAATTGAGTTAGGGAGAGATTCAGAGATCCAAACTGGCAACAGAAGACATGTCGAGTGGAAATGAGAGCATACAAGACAGGGAATGGGGTCTGGAATGCATCTCTCTTTAGTTTGAAACTGGAGAGAGATGACTAATGGAAGGTGGCTTTGAGAACTTGGGATTTGGGGTGGCTATGGGTCAGTGTTCATTCTTGCGACTACCTGCATTAGGTTTCTCTATGTTCACTGGAGTCAGAAGGTGTGGGTCTGTTTGGGTGCTGTAGATTTTAGTGTCTAATAGTAGTTCTCCCTTGAAGACCAATTGACAAGAAGCATAGCTTTGGGGATGACTAACTTTCCTGGGATATCTGATAAGACACACTCAGTACCATATAACTGCTGGCAATAAATTAAAGCTTAGTCTTTGAAGGCAAAAATACTCATCTTGGAATCTTCTTTGATGCCCAAGATAGACTTGTATACAGCAGTGTACAGTGTTAAATAGATACACATAGGGAGAATTATGAAAGTAAATCCAAAACCGGGCATGGTGTCACATGTTTTTAATCTCAGCACTCACAGGCAGAGACAGGCAGACTTCTACAGCTAGGGCTGTAGCTTTGTCTCTGAAAACTAAAAAAAGCAAATCTTCAAGCAAGCTGTAGCTCGCTAGGTTGTTTAGGGAACATGGAAGCAGAATGCAGAGACTTAGTACATTAGGAGCTCACAATCCATATCTCCAAGAACAGAGAACAGGTGATCTAATAATTTCTAGACAGCCAGGTGGTGGTAGCACAAACCTTTAATCAGGAGGCAGAGGCAGGTGGATCTCTGGGTTCCAGGCCAGCCTGGTCTACAGAGTGAGTTCTAGGATGGCCAGGCAGAAAAACCTTGGGGCGGTGGGGGTGGATGGGGTGTGGGGTGGAGAGGATCTCCAGATAGTTTCACAAAAACTCCTCTGAAACAATACCCTGAAAAGTCTGATGACAGCTAATGCTTTTTGTAGAGATCTCATAGAATTAAAGGCTGTGAACTTTAGGCTTAAGAGATCGGGACAAAATAGCTATTTGGACACCTGAGTCCTACCAGAGAAAAGGGATTTCTAATACCACAGTGGATGTGGTAAAAATCCACGAGAATAGGAACCTTGTTCCACAAATACCTCCACAAGTTGACATTTCTGTTATAACGCTTATCAAACTTCCTACATGATGTCACTGGAACCCCACAAGAAGGTTTATCACAGTTAGGAAAGGACCTGTTAGAATCCATTTTCTGATCAGCGCGCTTCCCCTCCCTACCATTTATAGTTAGGAGGGCAAAGTAGGCTCTCAGAAGCAGATGGAGAGCTAATGCAAACAAATTGCAGGATAGTGATAGGAAGAAAAATGCTCTCTGTGTATGGCAAAGAAAATATCAAGAGAAGCCAGGCACTAGGGACAGTTGGCAGGGGAAAGGGCTGGGGATTAGAAGGCGAGGAGGGAATGCAACCTCACGTGCAGGGCACAAGTCCAAATCAGAGACATGAAGAAAATTGGCCGCCCCTGCGACAAGGGGGTGTGGTAGCGAGCCCGGAAATGTGGGGGTGGTGCTGGCGGCAGTGGGTTCCTCCCTCAATTCTTCCCAGAAGCTTGAGAACCTCGGAGCCAGGACTGCAAGCTGGCTGGAAGGAGGCGGAGCCAAGGCGCGGATGGGCGTGGCAGGAGCGCGCAAGGGCGGCTCAGTCGGAGGGCGGCGCTAGGACCCGCAGGCCGCCCCGCCGGCTCCCGGGAGGTTGATAAAGCGGCGGCGGCGTTTGACGTCAGTGGGGAGTTAATTTTAAATCGGTACAAGATGGCGGAGGGGGACGAGGCAGCGCGAAGGCAGCAGCCGCACCAGGGGCTAAGGCGCCGGCGGCAGACCAGCGACCCGAGCGTCGGGGTTAACCACGTCTCGTCCACGACCTCCCTAGGTACGGGCCGGCGGGGCGGAAGCCACGGGAGTCGGGGAGGCCGCGGCTGCTCGGACTGGCGAGCACCGGCCGCCCGGCAGGGTCGCAGGCAGCGGCTGACTGGGCTCGGTTCTCGCCGCCGCGGGGCCTAGCTTCAGCCGCGCCCCGCGCTCCGTGGCGCGGCCTGAGCTCCACGGAGGCCCACGGGCCTCAGCTCTCACAGCTGGAGGGTGAACGGGCGGCCCGGCCCCCTGCCCGCCGCCGCCGCCGCCGCCGCGTGGCTGCTGCCGTGTCCGCCCCGACCTAAGGGGGCGGCCTCGAGCCGGGGCTACTGGGCCCGGGACACGCCGAGGTCGGCAGCGGTGCGGGATCGGTCACAAGGCGGGCACTCGCTGCCTTCGGTGCCCCGCGCGGCCCGGGAAGGGAGGGAAAAGCGGGACGCGTTGGACTCCTCGATGGTGGTGGCGGCGGAGGACGCGGGAACCGCTGGCACCTGGCTGCCAGGTCGCAGATCTCTCTCTTTCCTCTCGACACACACACACACACACACACCCTTCCCGATGGGATCCGCAGTCCGCAGGCCAGGGCTGTGGCCCGGGCTCAGGTTCCCGATCTCTTCGATCCGCCAAACCCGTTCGCAGGAGTTGTGCTTGGCTGGGGTTCCAAGTATTGGCTTAGGTTGTCAAACTGGGATTAGGAGCCCTGGAGCTGCTAGTCATCCGCCCCAGGCTCAAAAGTGTCTAGTGTGAAGTCACCTGATCTTGTCGCTCCCGGGGTTTTGCTGAATGTGAGCTCCTACTGTATGTGTACATGGCGCCCCTACCCCCTCGAAGACGCAGTTGCGCTGGCAGCCGCGGTGTTGTGTGTTGCTCTCACTCACAGCACCCTTATTTTTAGGAGTTTAGCATTTGATCTTTCACCGTGGTGTGAACTGAGCGCATGAAGTCCTTACTGAGAATTGTGATGGTGGTTAAAGGCATAACGTTTTTTAAAAGGCGAATAAATTAGTAAAGCCTAATAGGTGAGGTCAAGATAAGAATATAGTAAACACACTGAGTGTGAGAGTACTTTATTTCCTTTCCCACAATCTGATAAAGGTTTTACTGGCTGAAATTTAAGACATTTTGTTTAAATATTAACCACAGACATTTTATAGAAAACTTTAGATTATGCTTCATTATGTATGGTAGTTCTTGGACGCATGTCAGAAATAAGGACAGGTTAGATTTTTTCTATGAGAAAAAGAAATGTTAACCGCCAGAACTGTTTACAAGAGTAGCCTGCTGCCCTTGAAAATACTCCCAGAGAGGCTTTTACTTACTTTAGGTGACTAATGGCTGAATTTAAGTAATTATTTGTTTTTGGAATGCCTGTGTGTGTGTGTGTGTGTGTGTGTGTGTGTGTGTGTGTGTGTGTGTGTGTAAAGTTTGAGATGTAGTGTCAAAAAATACTTTATGTACTCATTAGGAAAAGCATAATTTGATTCAGATCATGTTTTTATGCTATTGGACACTGAGAAGGGACAGACTCTTGGGACTGTTGATAAATAGTATTTGCCCAACATTTATGAAATGTCTTGTCTGCTGCCCATAAATTTCTGGACTGTCTTTTGGAGGCCGTGTGTATAGGACTTTCACTTAAGAGCCATTCCTATCACAGGACTTCCCAAGAAGGGTTTCCTGCTAATTCACCTATTATTGTATTAAACACTAAATAAACTTGTTAGAATTTGTGTCGAAGGCCCCTTTTTAGAGCAATAGAGTTGAGGAATTGAGTTTGAAAGTAATAAAATTAAAGAAGTGATTTGGGATGAGCCAGGTGTCATTTTAGTGGTACAGTCTTTGGAGGATGCTCTGTGCCTCTAAGAGAAATGTTTCAGTTTTTAGGATTTGAGGCTCTCTAGAAAACATTTCTTAGGAAATTGAAGGCCGTTTTAGAATTTATCCACTGTAAAGTATAAGCTGAGGAATTTCATAGTTAATAGAAAATTAAAATAAAATGTTATGTGCAAGGAACTTACTATGTTGAAAGTTTCTAATGTTGATGGTCTCATACCTCATTTAGATGAAGACAGAAACCTGTGTTATGTTAAGCACAGTTAGCAACCAGTGACAGTCACATACCTTGATTTACCGTAGTTGGGAAAATAGTAAATGGGAAATTTAATAAAAGAAGTGATTTAAAAGGTGCTTTTGTGTGAACTCACATTAAAACAAAACAAAACGGGGCTGGAGAGATGGCTCAGCGGTTAAGAGCACCGTCTGCTCTTCCAGAGGACCCGGGTTCGATTCCCAGCACCCACATGGCAGCTAACAACTGTCTGTAGTTCCAGTTCCAGGCAAACACCAAGGCAAATAAATAAATAAAGTTTAAAAAACAAAACAAAACAACCCTAGATCATTCCCACCCCTCAGTGTTGAAGATCAAACTGAGGGCCTTCCAAATATTAGGGCGAAGTACTGTGTTACAACCCACCACCATAGTGGGTTTAGGATGTTGCACTCAATGAAAAAGTGTTACTGACTATTAAAATTGATAGGATTCTAGGATTTTGAAGGTGAGGATTTCTGTTTAATAAGAGTACTTTTGAAATTCTGTGAAATTCTTTGTATGGGGAAAGGGAGAAGAAGCTCTCTAGTAAGGGATGTTTATTATACTGAAAATAAGTCAGGAGAGAAAATGAGGTTGTAATTGTAGATGGAGTCTGCATAGATACACAGTTTTTCAGGCTTTTTTTTTTCTCTTAAAGGTGTATTTAAAAAGATGTGTGTGTGTGTGTGTGTGTGTATGTATACACACATGTACCTGAGTCCAAGTTTGAGTTGTCAGATTCCCTGGAGATGGAGTGGTTAATTATGAGCTACTTTATGTGGGTATTGGAACTGAACATGCGTTCTCTGGAAGAGGAGTATGCTGTCTTTGCCACTGAACCATCTCTTCAGCCTTACCTTTTTTGGTGTGGCTTTAATATAATTTTGGTAGAATTTCTGCTTATTCCCCAAAATGACTATTTTGAAATTGCTAGACCTTTTCCCAAATCATGCCCTTCTGAAGCTGGGATCTGGTGGCTTCTGAGAGTGACAGGAAGGCAACCAGTTTGATGATCTGGAGTTGAAGACACTTTTTAAACTGTGAGACATATGTAAACATTTTTGCTTATGGGAGTTCTGTCTGACATACAGGCAAGCTCTTAAAGTTAAGAGCCAAAAATGTTGGGCAGAAGTAGAATTACTTTTTTTTTCTTCAAATGTTCATTTAGTGACTTTATAAGGAGTGTTTTCTCAGGGGACAGTACAAAGAGGTGTTTAATCTCTCTTTTCCTCCTTAAATGCAGGGCTATTCTTTGATTGTAGCCATTTGAGGCTCTTAAAGGTGGGTTACATCATAGAAATTGGCATTTTCTTTTTAATTTTAAGGAAGATAGATGTGACCACAGAATAATTGAATTTAATCCCAAAATGAATTCATTTCTGAAGTTTTGTCTCATCTCTTAGTCTCTTTTGCCACCAAGAAATGGAACAGTTGAAGACTATTGTTTTACAAGTGCTTCATCAGAAAAAAACACCAACCTGAACATTTGGTGTTTAACAAAGCACTTTAACTTCTGCATTTTATTTCTTAAAGTCCCCGCTTTGAGGATGGAGTCATTCCCACTGGAGAGAAAATCTCCAATCACAGAAACTTGTCAGGTACTTGATCTATTCCTTATCACAGTTAGAGGAGGGATGGGGCCGTCACTGGATTGCCACATGTGGGTAGAGATGACTGAATAGGTTTTGCTGAATAAATGAAGTTTAAATGCTAACTGGGGAGCCATACAGAAGGCAGTATACAGGGAAAGTGAAGACCATTCAGTATGTGTGCTGGACTGTTTGTGTTTGCTTTTGATGTGGTACTGAAGACTGAACCCAGGTCCTTGCTCACAGAGGCAAGTGTTTGTCATGGAGCTATACTACCTTAGCTAGACTTGAAATTAAAAGAAGGTGGGGAAAGGTAGATATTGTAGAAAGTGAAAAGCCGACGAAGGAATTAGAGCAGTGCTAATGTTAGGGACAGTGAGGGTCAAAGTGTTCACAAGTCCAA
The DNA here is from genome assembly GCA_004025045.1 of Sigmodon hispidus. NCBI lineage: Eukaryota > Metazoa > Chordata > Mammalia > Rodentia > Cricetidae > Sigmodon > Sigmodon hispidus. The sequence continues at coordinate 205,651 of PVIH01001644.1, forward strand.
AGCCCAAATAGTGCTTTAGTTAGGGGTTTTCAAGTGATTATTACCTACATCTACCTCTGTTTGTGTGTGCATACGCTACATATAATTTTGTAGTATATTAGTGATTTTCATTACTTTCTTTGGGATAAATGCCTATACAGTAATTGGTTTTATGAGCATATGATAGTTTCTAGAAATGACATTAAAGTCATGAAAAACTAGTTAATCTGTCATTTTCCCATTGAGTTAATATGTACTTTTGACTAAGCTGTAAATAGTTTTCTGGCCACTATAAGTTGAATATAGGGGTAACTTCAGTTTAATGAAGATTATTTCACAGAACTGTATCTCCATGGCTGTTCCTACTATAACCAGTGGCTGCCCAGATAACCTACTGCCGGAACTCTAGCTAGAGAGATTTGCATCTGTTGAAAGATGGTTATTTAGGATCAGTACATTTCCTCCCTCCCCCCTTTCCTAAATTTCCAGTTTGGCCCTGGACTTTAATCGTAAAGGATAGTGATATAGGGGAAGAAGAGTTACTACTGTGTAACTTTGCCTAAGTTTTGAAGCCAGCACCTGAAGTATCTATAAGCTCCAAGGCTTTTGTGGAAAGCAGATGATAGAGTGTGTATTTGTAACCTTTAAAAACCTATTTATGTGTGTCTTAGTTTGTTTTCTATTGTTGGGTTAAAACACAGATGAAAAGCAGTTAAGGACAAAGTGGTTTATCTGACTTACATGTCCTGATGACAGTCTGTCACAGAGGGATGCCAAGGCAGGAACTTCAGTAGAGACCATGGAGGAACACTGTCTACTGCCTTACTCTCCATGGCTTGCTCAGCCAGTTTCTTTTTAATACCATCCAGGACCACTGTTTAGGAATGGCACCACCCTCCCATATCAGTCATCAGAATGATCAAGAAAATGCCACACAGACAAGTCTATAGGCAGTATGATGACGAGTTTGTTTTCATTTGAGGGTCCCTCTTCCCACATGACTGTAGCTTGTGTCGGGGTGACAGAGTAAGTAGCACTATACATGTGCACACATGCCTACTGGCCAGAGAATCACTTGCTTCCCTTCTAGTATGTGGGGTCTCAGGATCGAACTCCAGGTCTTCAGGCTTAGTGGCAAGCACTCTCAGTCAAGGCATCTCCCAGTCCTAGTGTGGATTTTATTAGGTTTTGAAGATTAGGTGGGTCCTAGATATCTAAGTATTAAACTTACATCTTGATAGGCAGGGTGTTGTTTAATCTTTTCACAAAATTTAAGCACTCTAGAAAATTAGAGCACTCTTGAAATTCTTTATTGCTAAGAATTTTCAGCCTAAAAGAGGCTTAAAAATATTTAAAAGCAACTGGAGGCTACTGGAAAATTCAGTGGTGTTAAGCATGTTTAATAACAAAGAAATATGGACTATTTTTTCTTTGTATTAATTGGAACAAAGAATTGACCTTAAATGACTGAATTGATTTTGGAGAAACTTAGTAGCCCAAAAGTGGCTCAGGAACTCTGGCGTGCTCGTCTTTCTCCCTTGTTTTAGAGCAGATGTATTTATTTACCACCAAGGATCCTGACATAGACCCTGAAATTTTTGGGTTTTTTTGAGGCAGGATTTTTCTATGTAGTCATTGGCTGGCCTGGAACCCAGAGAACTGCCTTTCTCTGCCTGAGTGCTGGGATTAAAGGTGGGTCTGAGAGAGAACACACACACGCGCGCGCGCGCACACACACACACACACACACACACACACACACACACACACAGAGAGAGAGAGAGAGAGAGAGAGAGAGAGAGAGAGAGCGAGCACACGCACAAGCAAAACGGAATTCTCTGTTTTAAATTAAGTCTTGAGATTTGTCATAACTTTTTTGAATTTAAACCCAAGTCTCTCCCCCACCTCTCTCTCTCTCTCTCTCTCTCTCTCTCTCTCTCTCTCTCTCTGTGTGTGTGTGTGTGTGTGTGTGTGTGTGTGTGTGTGTGTGTGTGAGAGAGAGAGAGAGAGAGAGAGAGAGAGAGAGAGAGAGAGAGAGAGATGTTGATTCTCTTGCTAAATGGTTATCACAGATTTGTTATCCTTTACCATAAAGTTGCTTTTTGGGCCAAACAGGGAACTGCTATTTGTCTAAATAAAGGAAACCTTTTCTGTTTTTTATTTATTTTTTCTGGCTGTGTTGTAAAACCTTGTAGGCTTTGGACCAGTATTAGTTTTGAAAATGTAAATGATATTGTCACCTAATAAAGGCTTTAATGAAAACATAGTACCTCTTAATGTTAATTCATTGTCTAGGCCAAAGAAGGGCATTGATGAATGAGCTCTGTGTGTGTCTTTGCCCTTGCTACTGTCACCTTGGCATGGGGCTTCTCGCTATAGATGAAGCTCTTCTGATTGCTTATGTCTGATCTCTCTGCTTTTAGACTCCTTTACAGTTCCTACTCACTCATCACTTTCAGTTTATCTCAGCAGAGCTTTGATCTTGTCAGTCTCTGCTCCAGTTTTTTTGTGGCTGTCCTTAGGTATAATGCCCTGTATTCTTAGCCTTCGCTTTTAAGGTTAGCCTTCATTTGCCCTCTCTGGGGATAGAGAGATGTCCTTATCTCTAAGATGTCTTCATTGACAACCTGAGATTTTTTTAAACTTTTTTTTATCTATTCTTCATATCTTTCACATCATACATCTTGATCCCATTGATTTCTTCATCTCTTTGCATCCACCCTCTGCTCCTGTAAACCCCTTCCTCGATAAAACAAAATTTAAGAGAAAAAAAAAGAAAAAAGGAAAAAATTAAAAATCTCACCATGGAAGCTGCATTGTGACACAGTGAGTCCCACAGTAAACAATTTTATCCATATGTCTTTATTTGCAAGTGAGTTATTGGTCTGGTCCAAGGCCTCTGGTTTCTGCTATACCATAGAAGCTGGGCCCTCACTGGAACTCCCTTTGGTTATCTTGTTATTGCCCTGTGTTGTAGAGATCCTGCAGCTTTGGGTCTGTGGGTCAGGTCCCTTCACATGCTCCAGCAGATCATAGATGAGGTGGATGACGACCTGATTTTAGATAATTAAAAAATAGTGCTGCCATCAGGTTCAGGAGCTTAAGTATATTTTTAAATCCCAAATGGCATCTAATACCCTGTTATTTAAGAACTGGTCAGTACTTCATGGCAGTCTTTGAAAAAGTAATTTGTGTCCACACATAATCTACTTTACATTTTTTCCTCATTTGATTTTATAAATGCATGAAAGGATTTTATGCCATAGTGTTCTTTAAGTGGGAAGAGCAAAAAAAAAAAAAAAAAAAAAAAAAAAAAAAAAAAAAAAAAAGTATGGCATCAGTGCTCGTTGCTATGGAAACAGGGTGGATTTCAAATGGAAGATAATATGTGAATCTTATAGGAAAAACAACTCATTGTTTCCTGGTTTGAGTATAATGAAGGAGCTAAACCATTTTATATACTCTCCAAAGCATTTTTAAGGCCTTTACGGCAGTGTATTTCTGACTACCAAGCAGTACTAATGGGGGAAAGTATATGATAATTGACATGCTAATAAATCCTTATCTGGGATCTGAAACACCCTTTTATATTATAGTTCTGGTTTTTTAGAAAAAAATATAACTTTATAAATTCCTACTGATATTTTTTTTTTTTTTTTTGTAGGAGCAAATAATGAGTTAAAATGCTTCTCGATGTCTGATTGGCTAAAAGCTGCTTCTCTCCTTCATCAAAGCATTTAGTTGGAGTTGAGGTTTGCTTGTTTATTATGGTCCTGTCCCAGTCTGCACCTCTGGGAGGCAAGTCCCAGCATTACTGCAAAGGCTCGCTAAGTGACTGATCACTCTGGAACAGTTTCCCCAGGCCTCACTATAGAACATGCTAACATTTTAAAGTACTCTTTCCATTTTTTTTTTTTTAAATGAGGATTTAATTCTTTGTCTCTTGTGATTCTTACAGACTAGTTTGACTTTGGTTGATTAAGAGTATCAGTAGTTTCCAGTAAAAATGGCACTTATAGCACAGCCTGAAATTGTGCCCCTTTCTTTGAATACTTTGTTTGCACATTCTTAGAGATTAGCTGGGGGCTGGAGATATTGCTCAGTGGTTAAGAGCACTGGCTGCTCTTTCAAAGGATCTGGGTTCAATTCCCAGCACCCACATGGCAGCCTCAAAAACTGTCTGTACCTCCTGTTCCAGGGATCCAATATCCTCACATAGACATACATGCAGACAAAACACCAATGTAAATTAAATTAAAATAAATTAAAAAAGAAAGAGACTAGCTGAAATAAGATTAAATGTACCACATTTATATACTAAACTCAGTAGAATGTTGTGACCTTTGTTATACATATGTTTTTAGGATTATGAGTTTTGGCATCATCTTGCAGTCAGTTGCAAACTCAGTTTTTCAACCTCCACCTTAGAATTAAGGAGTCAGACTATGAATTTTTAACAAGATCCTTAGAATTGAACTAAAACCTTGAGAATGGGACTGGAAAGATGGCTCAGTGGTTAAGAGCACTGGCTGCTCTTCCAGAGGTTCTGAGTTCAATTTCCAGCAACCAAATGATGGCTTACAGCCATCTATAATGGGATCTGATGCCCTCTTCTGGCATGCAGGTGTATATGCAGATAAAGCACTGAATACATAAAGAAATCTTGAAAAAAGAAATAAAAATTATATATATATACTTTGAGAATGACTTCTGTAGAAGATGTAAGTCATAATCTAGTCTCCTTGCCTACCACATTAGTCATGCAGTCGTAGAATAAGTGAATTGGATTACACAAAGTTCTTGGGGCATTTCAGTGTTGAGGCTAGTTTTTAAGCACATGTATTAATATTTCAATGTATATATGAACTATATGCCATGTCTTTTAGAAAATATATGTGTAGTTTGTTGATGCTGAAGACACTCCCAAGATTAGGAAAATGCCCTTCTTTCATAATAAAAAAGGCTCAAAGGATTCTTTAAGAAATTAAGTATGGGTAACTTAGAGTTAAATAAGAACTATTTAATTTTTTTTAAGTAGGCAAGAGATTTCTTAATTGTCACCACCAGAAACTTGAAAATTATGTTTTCAAGATTCTATAATTAGTTCATGTGGAAATACTTTTAAATTGAGGAGTGTTGGATTTTATGGGTAGCTCCAGTTTTGAAATATTTGTGTGTGTGTGTGTGTGATACAGAGGCCTTTGTATCTTGTTCCTGGTGGGGTTGTGAGCTGCTTACCTTGGGTACTAGTTAACTCATATTCTCTTAAAGAGCAGCTTGTGCTTTTAAGCTCTGAGCCATTTCTTCAACTCTGGGTTTTTATCTGAGTTGGTATAATTTTTCTGAAGTTACCATAGAAGTGGACAGAACTGATTAGAATGTTTTTGTTTGCAGAATGATTTTTAAATTGGTAGTATTGATTCTATTAAGAAATGAAAATGCTAAGAGAAATTAGGCAGAATTTGATTTTAAAAAAAATATGCCTTGCTGAGATAATTATATAAAGTTCCCTGATTTGGTATTATCTTTTGGATGAGTTTTGACAAATGTATAATTTATAACATGAAATCATATTTCAGAACAATACCGTAAAAAGTTTTTTAAAAAGTCCCTTTGTAGTCAATACATTTATTCTTAGACTATTATATAATGACATATATAAAAATTCTGTTATTATGTAGTTAGTATGTTTATTCCTAACTCTTGGTAAGTACTAATCTTTCTGTGATTGTGCTTTTGCTTAATTCAAGAATTTCATAATGAAATTATGCAGACAATAATAATGTCTGTGTGGCATCTTTCACTTAGCATCCAAAATGCTGTTTAGGCTTACCTGTGTTTTTTATGTGTATATTTATATACATATATATATGTGTGAATGTACGTATATGATCCATTTTTCGCATTACCAAGTAGCAGTTTGTTTTATGGATTTAACACTATTTATTTACGCTAGTATATGAACAAACATTTGGGTTATTTCCAGATTGTGGAAAATATGAATAAATCTGCTGTGAACACTTGTTTAAGTCTTTTGTTGTCATATGTTCTCACTTCTCTGGCTACCTGGGGTATGATTGCCCTAGGTATTTAATCATATTGTTGTTGGTCTGGTAATGCTAGCTGTTCTGCAGTGGTATTGCTGTGATGTTAATTTATATTTCTCTATCACCTAATGACATTGTGTGTCTTTTCCTGTGCATCTTTAAATTGTGTGGTAAAATGACTTGTATGTTTAAAAATAGTAAGAGCTCCTATGTAAGCTGAGTATTAGATTCTGATGTCTACTTATGAGGGATATTGATTTATACTTTGGTTTTCTATCTTTGTCTGATTTTGTTATCAGTAATAATTTTGGCTTCATAAAGTGAATTGAAAAGGATTTCTTTCCCTTCTTTTCTAAGAGAGTCTATAGAATTGGTTTTATTTTTTTCCTTAAATGTTTGGCCTAAGTAACTAGTGAAGCCACCTGTACCTGGTTTTTTCTTTGAAGGCATTGAGTGGATTTGATTTGAAAGCTGGTTAAATCTTTCATACTAGTAAGCACCTTCTTTTAGTGAATTTCATTTTTCTTTTCTTTTTTAAAAAAATCTTTTATGTGTATGGGTGTTTTGCGTGAATGTTTGTCTGAGCACCACTTTTGTGTCAGCTGTCCGTGGAAGCCAGAAGAGGATGTGGGATCAACTGAACTGGAGTTACAGATGGTTGTGAGCCACCTGGTTGTGACTCTAATCTGGCTTCACTGGAAGAGCAGCCAGTGTTTAGACCTGCAAGCCTTCTAGCCCTTCAACTAACATTTAGTTAACAGGCTTAAGTCAGATCATTAGTTCCTATAAATGTAATGTTTTTAGTTGAAATTCTTTTAGTAAATCTATTTTGTTCTGTGTTATATGTCATTTAATTTGAAAATAAATGATTGGCAGGCATTTATTAAAAACAAATAAATCATATTGAATAATGATTATGTTTTTAGTACTACACAGCTTCTTATAGGATTTTTTTTTAAAGTAGATTGGCTAAATTGGTTGAGGTGTCATAAATCCTCTTAAAGCTCTTTTAGGAATAGAATAAAATAGCTTAGGAGATACCCTCTCATTGGTAGATTTTAGCGACTTCAGAGGACTACATTATTCCAAAAATTTTAGGACTATTTCTTGGTAGATTTTAGCAACTTCAGAGGACTACATTATTCCAAAAATTTTAGGACTATTTCTTAATTATTAATGGTTATTATTTTTCTTGTTAATGTTCTAAAATTTTGTAGTAAATATCAGAGAACAAACATTTTCCTTTAAATATTAGGTTCCCTTCTTTTGTTTGTTTTTCCAGACAGGTTTTTCTGTAACAGCTCTGGCTATTTTGGAACTTGCTTTGTACACCAGCCCCCCTCCCACCCCTTTGAAAGTACTTTATTGAAGTGAGAGTCTAGTAATTCAGATAAATTTTCATTACAACCTTTTGCTGCTCTTTTTTTTTTTTGATATTATGACTTAGCATAATACATTCACTTGATGAGAAATTATTTTGTTGATATTCTCAATTAGTAATTCCCTTTAACTTTTAGGTAAGATCACTGGGAAATGCCTCAGCATATCTCAGTATATGACACTTGTTAATTCTTTGTCTCCCCCAGTCTCATACTTTGCACTAAACTCCTTTGAGAGATTGCTTCCCAGTCAGTATTTAAGCATTTTATAGATTGCAGATTAAAGTATGTCAGAAAAGTTAGTGCTTAGGTTCTGTGTTTTTTGGGTTTCTTGCAGTTGCTGATAGGCATCCTATCATCAATTTTAACAGAATGACTGGTGATTGCACTGACCTGGAGATCACTCCTTCAGCTGGGGCAGCTTGTTCTTCACAGCTATGCTTTGCTAATATGATTGGCTGGGGCTGGAAGTAACTTATGCTCTTTTATTTCTTAATTTTCAAAGTTTAAAAAGTACTATACATGTCCAGAGTGACAATTGGTCTAATTTTAAACAGTTTGACATTTGATGATTTTCTTAAAAAAAAAAAGCAAAGTAAAAAAAAAAAAAAATCAAAATTTGAAGAAAATTTGTGCAAAGAAAGCAGCAGTATATATTACTGTTTGTGAGAGTGCCTGTCTTACACTTATACTGTTTATTTGTAGTGACTTCATGTTCTCAATTCCTTATGCACCCAGTTACTTACATTTTAAAAAAGCAGAGCAAAGGGGGATGGAGGCTGGAGAGATGGCTCAGCAGTTGAGAGTACTGACTGCTTTTCCAGAGGACCGAGTTTAATTCCCAGCACCCACATGACAGCTCACAACTGTCTGTAGTTTTACCTCCAGGGGATCCAATACCTCCATACAGACATGCATGCAAGCAAAACACTAATGCACATAAAAAAAAAAAACATTAAAAAAAAAAGCAGAGTAAAATCAAAGCAAAAGAAGAATTGGGGCTGGTTCCTACTACTTTATCTGCTTTTTCCTCAATTTTATTCTGATTTACAAATCACCCTTTGGGGATTCAGCAGTTAAGGACAAATCCTCTGTTCTTTTTTTTTTTTTTTAACTTTATTTATTTATTATTTATTTATTTGCCTTGGTGTTTGCCTGGAACTGGAACTACAGACAGTTGTTAGCTGCCATGTGGGTGCTGGGAATCAAACCCGGGTCCTCTGGAAGAGCAGAGGGTGCTCTTAACCGCTGAGCCATCTCTCCAGCCCCCAAATCCTCTGTTCTTGAAGTTGTGCCAGGAATCAGTCTCAGGTGTCACTGACCTTATTTTTTGAGAGGGTTCTCACTGGCTTAGGGCTTGACCATTAAGCAAGGTTGGCTGTTCAGTATGTTTCAGGGGGTCTGTCCATCTCCATCTCCCTAAAGCTGTGATTGCTACAACACACCACACAGGTCCTCATGCTTTAGTGACAGAAATGTCTTCTCCACTGGGGACAGGTCTTGTGGTGAATAGACTGTTAGGTGTATTTAGTGTTCAGCTGTGGAAAGAAATTTGAGAAACAGGTGATCATCTAGGCAATTTTTAGCTTTGACTTTGCAAGTCCCACTTAGGAGTTGGAGGAGAACTGACTCAGGACTAAGGAATTATGGAGAATAGTTGTGACTGAAATATCTCCTACTCTCAGCATTTTGGCATAGAAGAATGATAATTTCTGTATTATAAACAGAATTTAATTTCCATTTAAAAATCTTAGAGTAATACTAAATTGAAAAACTCAATTATGATGATGTAATTTACCCACCTCTCGGTATGATTTGTTTCTCTCTTAAAGTTGGACCAAATGCAGATTAAGTATTTCCAAAAAAATACTAATATTAATAAAAGCAAATGAATAAAAGAAAGTTTATTTATAAATTTTGCTAAGATACTTGTACAGGCTAACATTTTGTGATTATTTACAATATAAAGACTTTTGCTGATAGAACTATACAAATTTTGTAATTTTGTGCTTCCCTCCAAGCTGGTTTTTATTTATGAGTGTAAGATGTCCAGTGATGTATTTAAGTTTTACTAAGTATTAAGCACCTGGCATTTAGAAAATATTTGTGTGTGTGTGTGTGTGTGTGTGAGAGAGAGAGAGAGAGAGAGAGAGAGAGAGAGAGACTGACCATCCATGACTTCATAGTTAGTCACCTTTGCTGACATGTGGCCATCAGAAGAACTTTAGGAAAGTTGGCTTGCACTTGGCTTCTGTGGGTCCTGGGATTGAACTCAGGTTGTCAGACTTGAGCAGCAGATGCTCTTATTGCTGTCTCTCTGGCCTCGAATCTGGTGTCAAGCACTGAGATAGCTAGTCAACAGAGTGTTTGGTGATACATACATTCCCTGGAGGGGAATATGGAGGTACACATAAAAATGTTATTTTAGCTACTGAAAAAGACTGGGGTGGGGGGTGTTTTACAGTGACTGGGAAAAGAGCCTGTAATTTCTAATGAGTCCAGAAAGACCACAGTAAGGAGGTGACTTGAGCTGACACCTGGAAGAGAGAAGATGCCTTTTCTAAGGTGGGAAACAGGTCTATTTGCAGAATGGCCCTATAGCCTGGGGCCTTTGAGGATGGACAGTATTGTTGCAGGATGAATGCGAGGGGAGGCAGAGGCTTGATCTCAGGAGTCTGGCAGCTATGGCAAGGAAACTTAAGAAATTTCTTTTTAATAGTTTTATGTATTCTTTGGTTAAAGTACAGTGAGAGAGTTTTATCAGCATTTTAGCTGTTTAAAAGGTGATACATACATGTAATAAATATGTACTTATAAATATTCAAATGGTATATTATAACTAACAGAGTATAGGAACATTAAAATTTGATAAGGGGCCTTATGGGATTTTTGAAAAATATCCATGCAGAGGGTATCATGAGTCTAGAAAGACCTCTCCAGTGTGAAGACTGAAGGAAGACTGGCTTGGTTTACAGGGGGAGAGCTGCACCAAGTGATGCCGCAGAGATGGGCAGTGAGGACAGTTTGTGAGACAGATTTTAATGTGAGTAATGAGCAGATTTGGAGATATATTTAGTTGTCTCTTAGAGGTTGGATTAGTTTTGGGGAGGGGAGCAAATGTGTTAATGAAGACCAATATGATAAAAATAAGATAGAAATGAGATAAAAGATAGTGTGGTTGTCTTGGCTCTGTGGATGGATCTGTTCTTTGATATTTCAGACTTTTTATTAAATATAAAATATATCACCACAGGTATGATTAAGGGCCAAGGGAAAAGGATATATGTTAAGGATGGCTCCAGATTTGTGCCTTAGCAGCAAGTATGTGGCGATGTTAGTACATAGCCCTTGGTCCGAGTGAAAGTCACAATAGTATTTTGATATTTCAAAGTGTGAAAGTTCCTGTTGGGACATTTTAAACTACTTTTTACCTTAGTAGCAAACACCCATAGTGCTTGCTGTGGCCACACTACTTATACTCATTTAATACTGATGACAACCCTATGAGGTCCACATGTGATTGCCATTTATAGACGAGAAAAGGCACAAGGAAGCTCTCATGTGGATATGGGAATTTTACTTTCTCCTGCTGGTGTTAACTTAATCACACAATTTGTAAACTGTTTTATCATTTACCTGGTCTTTCCTAATGATTTCTTAACTTGGGATTTAAAAAAATTTTTTTTTTAAGTTTTTTTCCATACCCACCACTGCTCTCCCTCCCTCCTCTCCTCCCAGTCCTCCCTCAGCCTCCTACCCACTTCAATCCCCCCTCCATTCCCCAAGGAGGGCAGGAAATCTCAAAGCGAGTCAGTTTGGTTTGGCATATCCAGTTAAGGTAGGTCTGAGTTCTTCCCCCTAATATCAAGGCTGAGTAAGGTGTAGGGAATGGGCTCTGAGATATCAGTTCATGCATCAGGAACATAGTCTGATCCTACTGCAAGAGGCTCCACAAATTGTCCAAACCGTTCAACTGTCATTTATATTCAGAGGGTTTAGTTTCTTTCCATGAAGCTTTCTCAGCTATCATTTCAGAATTTTAACTTGGGATTTTCAACTGTCTATAGCTGTCTTGCAGATATCCTAATGGGTCTTGAAGCCATATGTTACTGAAAAAGGAAATGATAATGTTCTCTTTAATTAAATGTTGATTGCTTTTACTTCCAAAAATTCTTCAGACTGACTTGCTCTCTGAAGTGCATTATCACTACTCAAAGCACATTTTGAGATAATGTTGATTTGACTGTACTGTGTTAAAGGTGCAAATCAGATAAGCCAGAAGTGCCAATCTGTGAATGGTGTTTATGTGGACAATGTGTTGTTTAATTGTTGACTAATAATACTCTACTAAGTAGATGGGCCCTTCTCATCAGAGAATGGAGAGTCTTTGCATGGAACACAGTGGATATCAGAGGTCTCTTTAGAGTGGAAATTTACACTTAGTGGACAGGCTCAAGGAAGTGTGGCTTACAGTTTTTGATGCAGGAATATTGATAAGGTCCCTAGAGTTAACTTAATTGCTACACAGGGTCAGGAAGTTAGTTGGTAGAGACCCGAACAAGATACATATCAAAAGTTATTAGATCATTTTTTTAACTTCTAGGTTTTTAAAGAACAGAAAAAGAAACTTTAGGCACCTGTCTCCATTTACATTTTCTGTAGCCATTTTTCCATCATTATTCAGTAAAAATGTTTCTACAAAAGTTACTTTATTGTGGTATGTGGTAGTGAACAAGGAAACGGTCTGGTTGTTTATAGAAGCTACATATTCTTAAAGTTATGGCTGTGGTGTTTGAGAAAAAGCACCAGTGGACGATAGTATCTGGCTATTATCAGTGATTATTTTCTCCACTAAAACAGTCCTGTGTACTTTGCTTTGGCAAGGGAGCTTATGTACATCTTACTTGGAAAATTTGGGACTTGTTAGCTTTATTGGGTCATATTTGGACACTTTCTGGAGCCCTAACTTTTCAAATTCCAGAAATGAAAATCACTACAGTCTGTCTGCTTTAATCTTTGTGCTGTGGAGTAATTTTCTAGGTGATGGATAGAAAGAGAGTTGGACTCTGTAAAGTACCAAGTTGATGTTGCCTGTGTCTGTGCCGAGCTGGAGAACAGCTGTTGCTCACAGTTACAGTTTAACTGAGAGAGGACCTGGCAAAGATGCTTCTTAATATCTGTGTAGGAAACGGGAAATCTGACTGATAATGTTTGTCTGTTCTACATTGAAAAATCCAAGGGAACTTGAATGCCTCCTTTTTATAACTATTCTCAAATGTTCTTCAGAGAATATTTCAAATATGGCTGTAGGTGAGATCCTTAACGAAAAGTTGGTAATGTAGGGATTAAAGTAACCTGTCTCTTTGTTTTTAAATTCTAGGTGAGGATTTTGAAGACGATGACCTAGTAAACTCAGATGAGGTTATGAAGAAACCATGCCCAGTGCAGATTGTTCTTGCTCATGAAGATGACCATAACTTTGAGCTTGATGAAGAGGCCTTGGAGCAGATTCTGCTACAGGAGCACATACGGGATCTTAACATAGTCGTGGTATCTGTGGCAGGAGCTTTTCGTAAAGGGAAATCATTTCTCCTGGACTTTATGCTTAGATATATGTATAACAAGGTGAATAGTGTCTTTTAACTTGATTCCAACTAATACAAAAAAATTGCCAACCAACTAAAAAAACCGAGGCCAACGTTATATTTTAATTTCTAGGTATGTCCCAAATATCTGAGTATAGCCTGAGAAACCACTGAGGTAGTATGTACACTAGCCTTTGTTATTTCTTTGTACATTTCTTTTTTGGGCCATGTACAGTGAGTGAAGTAGTTAAATAGAAACCTTTAAGTATATCTGTATTCCTCAAATTGTTACTTGTAGTGATAAAATTCAGTTCTTTAGAGTGGCTTCCATGTTGTCTGAGCCTCATTTCTATAAGTCAATTGCACTATAATAGTATAGTTTGTTTTGTTTTGTTTTGAAGAGTATGCTATGCTGTTTCTTTAATGTTGCCATATTTATGGTTGATCTTTTCATAAGAGGCCTTCTTCTACTTCTGGAGGCTGTTATGTCCCCTTCTCTACTTTTACTTTCACGGTTCAGGTATTTTTCTTAATACTTTTTAGGTTTTTTTTTTTGTTGTTGTTTGTTTGTTTTTAGCTAGCCTACTCTCTCAGGAAAGCACCCCTCCCCAATATCTCTAGCATGTTTTGATAGGTGCATTTCCCTCCTCTATACATTCTCACTTTTAGATGGTATGAGCGTTTTATTTTTTTCTTCCCTACCTTTGACTTTCTTCCTTAAAGAGAAGTGGAGGGAAATGATTCCCTTTTATCAGAATGCTTTTCTAGTAGCTGAAAGTTGAGCAGAGGAAAGAAGAATTTGACAGGAAGCAAGAAGAAGGTGGCAGGAAATTTTGGAGTAAGAAGCTAAGGTAGAATTGCATTACAGGAGTTGTTGACATTCAGAAGCTATGTGAAGATACTAGAAATATAACACTTAGCTCAGTGATGTAATTATCTAAACACTCATCTGACTGCTTACCTTTATAGTGCCTTTGTCTTGAAATAAGGTGAACATTCACATTGGCTTTTCCAGGAAACATTACAGTAAATTCTTTTCATAGGAATCTCTTCAGGCATTCTTAAATGTATCTTACTTAGTATCAAGAATGTAGTTCATATTAGTGAACAATATTTTATTTATTTAGCCAATTAAGAGTACTGTTATATTTTAAAGGTTTCCACTTAAGGCTTATTTCTGAAATACTGAAATATATGAATAGTGCCATAGTACTGTTTTGTTTTTTAAATTTGTTTAAGGCGATAAAGATCTTTTGTATTTTGAGGTTTTCTAATTTTTTTTTTTTAAAAACTTTATTATTTATTTATTTGTCTTGGTGTTTGCCTGGAACTGGAACTATAGACAGTTGTTAGCTGCCATGTGGGTGCTGGGAATCGAACCCGGGTCTTCTGGAAGAGCAGACGGTGCTCTTAACTGCTGAGCCATCTCTCCAGCCCCGAGGTTTTCTAATTTCTTAAGTTAAGTTCTTTTTTAAAAAGTTTGTGAACTGCAAATATTTTTGATTCTAATAGGTCAGAGATAGTAAGTGGAGTGCTGAGAGGGAAAGGAACCTTAGATTACTTGTCTAGAAATAATCAGAAGTTTTACCCCAGGCAACTTTTCAATGTCCCTGGGTAATCAGTGACTGTCCAGAGGGGAGAGACAGCTCTCATGTATTTGTCCAGAATCACAGGACTAAACTCTCCTTTTATTTCAGGAGGTTCTGTAGTCACAGAATGGCCTGAGTAAAGTTACATACCTACTTAGTGGCTTCTAAGTTGAAGTTAAGTTTTCTTAACTGTCAATTGGAAGGTTTCATATATAGTATAAAACCTCATAGAAGTCTTATTTTGTTAATCAGAAATTGCATTAGATAGTATCTGATTTTTATTTTGTTGATAACAAAATGATTTTAATGGTGGGTCATACTTTTCCTATAAAATGTAGGTAAAGGAGATCTGACAGTCACTTTAATGTGTAGTGAGTTATAGAAGAAGAAATTAAATCATGCAAACAGAGACAGAATTGGTGGTGGTAATGGGAAATGGTTGATATTTTTTTTTTTCTCCCTTCAAAGTATGTATATACTCTCATGTTGTGTAGACTTTTAATTTCTGTTTCTACTGACCGTTCAGATAAATACATTTTCATTTAAAAATTTAAGTATAATTTGCAAACTGAAAGATACATAAATCTACAGTGTACATGTTGATGAAAGTTTATACATGTATGTACACCTTCATGACCATCATCCCAAAGTAACTGTTCCCATCTGTTCCTTTCTGGTTTTTGAACTCTAATGAATGAAATCATGCTGTAGATAAATATTGCCTTATTTCAGTAACTTTGTAACTGTCAGATGCATTCATACTTTTTCATGCAGCAATATAACTCATTCTTGGTGTTTTACAACATGATTAAAATGTATTTTACTTACTTATTAATCTGTTGCTGGGTGTTTTATTTGCTTTGGCCTTAGTAATTTTTAGTCTGCTGTTTGTATGAATCACCTCCTTTGAAAGTAAAGTATGTTATCTTAGTGTTAGTTTCTTTCTCTTCTCTCCCAAATACAAACGAAGGAGATTAGGTGCTGATGTTAAGTGGCCTTTGGGCTATTTTCTTCTTTCCTTCTCTGAGATTTTGATTTTGGAACTGAATTAATTTTCCAGGCCTTCATATGTTTTTATACAGAGAACCTAATTTAGTGTGATTTCAGCTAGCAAAGTTTTGTTATGTATTGTTGAAGTTATAGACATTAGAAATGGATGAAATAGAGAAATTTATAGAACATTGATGTCCTTAGTATAATGTTTAAAGCCAGACTCTTTTGATTGCAAATCATGAGTTGCCAGAAAATGTTCTTTTATTATGGACTTAAAATATCTTTTCACCTTTAAGTTTCAGAATGTATGTACTACCTTTTTGGAAATCAATTATGGTACCTATGTCATATAGTATTTAGTCTTGGACATCTGAAAACCAGGTGTGAAATTGCAGAGAGTTGGGGTTTGGTGTGAAGTTTTTGTCTAGCTGGAAGGAGGCCTCTGTGCAATGCTCTCTAGCTGTGGCCAAAAATATGCTTTAACTTTCTCTGTTCTCTTTAGTTGTCTTGGGTTTCCTTAAACTCTGTGGTTCAGAAGCTTTTTAATTTCACACAATCTCAGTTGTCTGTCCTTGATATTCTTTCCCATCATTAGAATTTTTATGATGATTATACTGAATTTGACTGTCTTATGCTAAACTCTGAGCAGGATCTTGACTTGACTCATGTCATCTTTAGTCTCTTCCTTCAGCATAGATATTTTACTTTTTTTGGTTAGATTTATTAAACATTTTATTCTTTTGGAGCTATTGTCTTCCTGATTGCTTCTCAGCTTATTTGTCATTGTATGAAAAGCTGCTTATGTTGATTTTTTCATCAGGCTACATTGCTGAAGGTATTCATCAGTGCTAAGAGTTTTCTGGTAGTCTTCAGGGTCTTTCATGTACAAGAGCATGTTGTCTACAAATGGGAATGGCGTGGCTTCTTTTCATTTGTGCTCTCTTTCTTACTGATTGAGTTAACTGGTCAAGGGCTGCATGGAAAATATGGAGGCAGAGGACAGACACACTTAGCTAATGTTGATTTTAGACGAAATACTTTTTTGAGTTTTTCCTAATTTAGTATAATATTGGCTACAGGTTTGTTTTATGTGAGCTTTATTATACTGGAGTTTTTCTTTCTACTTTTTGATTCTTTGAGGCTTTTTTTTTCTCGTTCTTTTTATTATTAATAATCTCATCTTTTTATCCATGTATCCCCTTTTTCAAATACCCTTCCCTTCCCGCCCCTACAAGTCATTCTCCCCATCTCCTTATCTCTTCCCTGGCAAGGACAGAAGATCCCAAGATCCCAAGGTGGCTTAGTTCAGTATCCACTCCAGGCAAATCCACTTTCCTCATCCCCACATTAAGACTGGCTCAAGTGTTCCTCTGGAGGGAATGGGCTCCAAAGTGCCAGTCTTTGAGGCTCTTATCATGAAGGAATACAGGCCTTTGTCAAAGGCCTTTTCTGTACCTTTTGAAATGATGAGGATGATGACTGGCTATGACCTTCATTTTTTTTTAAAAAAGTTTATTTTATTTTTTTGAGATAAAGTCTTGCTATATACTCCACCTTATCCTGGAATGTTCATTGATTCTTCTACTCCAGCTTTCTAAGTGCTGGGTCCTTTACTTCTTATCCCCCAGCTCCTTATGCTAGACAAGAGGATGGAGGGGGCTGAAAATGGCTAATTGCACCTTCCCAGTTAAATCTTTCTTACGTTACTTTGCCTAGAAGGGCAGGTCTTTGTTATAAGATTTTTTCTGGGTGCATGTAATTGAAAACAATCATTTTTCCTCCTAGTGAATTTAAAAATGGTTGTTTTCTTCCAACTGCACCTTGGGAACTTTGGAGTTCTGGAGCAAAGCCTACAGGTATGGAGTCTACCTGTAGACTTCTTAATTTAGTGAGTTCTGCTCCTGCTAGGGAGCTCAACTGTGGGCAGTTCTTAGCCTCTGGGGTTATAGGTGTTATCTTGCTTGTGAACTCAGATTTTTATTTAAGGAAAAAAGTTTGACCTTTTTTCTTGTAAGGACTTGTAAAGACTTCAGCTTTTACAAATGAGGCTGAAACTAAAAGTCCATTGCAAGATGGACGGGAAGTCTCCATGTCAGACATCAACTCAGTAACTGGGGCTCTTTCCCCTTTCTGTTCTAGCAGCCCTTGGGACACTTTCTTTTTAAAGTGATGCCCTTAGCAAAAAATTCACTGTGTTAACCATGCAAACATACAGTTCAGTGGCATCAAGTTCACTCATAGTATTTGTAGCAGTCACTATCTTCTTCTGATTTGAAACTGTAGACACTTTAAATGTACTGACCCATTTCCCCCTCTTGTAGGCTCTGGAAGTCAGCATCTTCTTTCTAAAGATTTATTTATTTATGTATATGACAAAGAGGATCAGATCCCGTTATAGATGGTTGTGAGTCACCTGTGGGTGCTGGGAATTAAGACTCAGGACCTCTGGAAGAGCAGCTAGTGCTCTTAACCTCTGAGCCATTTCTCCAGCCCTGTATTCTTCCTTGTTTTCTTGACTACCCGTGTACCTCTTAGAAGTAGGAATCAAACGATGTTGAGTGTCTTTATGTCACAAGTACTCTTTATAATGAGCCTTTAAAAACTGATTGACTCAAGTTCCTCTTTACACTGTAATGAGGTCATCAGAATTGTTTTGCGTCTTGAGTTTGTAACCTGGATCATTCATAATTTCTATTTGTCCAGCCCCAGAATAGAGAAGTTAAGACATGGGACAATTTGGGTGCATGGGTAACAAATAGTTTTAAACTGTTTAAAATGTTTATAATTTCTTCCAGTACTTAATGTTTTTACATATTCACTCAACTACATACAGTAGGTGAATAAAGTGTGCACACCACATGTTCTGTCTGATAACTCGGACTTTAATTGAGATTCTTTTTTTTTTTTTTTTTGTTTTTTTTTTTTTTTTTTTTTTTTTTTTTTTTTTTTTTTTTTTTTTTTTTTTTTCTTTTTTTTTTA